>CM035172.1:74644539-74915860 GCA_020205615.1 Panax quinquefolius
CCCTGAAATTGGATTGAGATTTGCTTCTAGTGGCTAGCTAGCCATGGAGACCACAAGGTGCATGCACTTTCAAAAATCATAAAGTGACATGTCCCTTGTCAACCTATGTATCTTTCTTCCGATATTCATAGGGTAAAATGCAATTTACCACTTGTGGTTTAGGGGGTTTCGCAAGTCACCACTTGTGGTCTAAAAACTACCAAATTAGCACCAGTGGTTTACAAAAAGTTACATGTTACCTATTTTCCATCCAATATGACGAGTATGCTTCACTCACCCACAAGCAAGTGATTAAGCCATCCATCAGTGGTTTTCTATATCCAAGAGTCTAAACTACCCTTTGCTCATATATAACTTAAAAAGGTAAATTGAATTATTTTTAACTTCTACCTAATTTATCACCAACTAAAAAATACTTGAACCAAAGTAAAAATAATTAAATTAAATAATAATTCAAAGAAACTCAACCACTTAATTAAAATTAAATTTAAAAAAAAACACCATAAATTTCAATCATCTCTCATTTACATCATCAAAATTCTAATATTAAAAATTATTAAAGGAAAACATATTAATTATGTTATCAAAATAAATATATTAAAAGGTAAACATACTAATAATGCTTGTACTTGCATTCTATTTATTTCTTTCTATAAAAAAGTAGCATGCGTGGGATTTTCTATACTTACTATTTCAATTTTAATTATTCTTTTGTTTTAAAATATATAATTAATTAAATTAATTTGAATTTTTATTAAATTTCAAAATGAAATAAACGCATTTAATTTTGGACGATATAGATATATAAATTTTAGAATATTCAAAAATAATATTAATTATAAGATTTATTATTTACAAAGTTACATTAATTATATCAATTTTGAATTTGAATATTTTAAATTGATCTTATAACTTGGAATGGAAGGAGTATAACTTTATTTTTTTGCATTAGAATTAAATTTTAATTAACTTTTGAACATCTTTTGTAGTTTACATGGTGTCTTATTTCATAAGAAAAGGTTTTAAAATTGTATTAGAATAATTACATTAAAATTTAAGAAATTTTCATGAAGTTGAAGAAGCCAAATTTGGTCAAATATTTTTGATGAATACGTTTTATACAATTTTAAATAAATAATATTTGCATTAAGTTAGAACATAATTTTTATAGCACATGCATCGCGTGTGCCACAATATGATTATATTTTAAGAAAGGGATGCATTCGTACCAAGTCTTTTACACCACTTATCTCTACCAATTTTTATCATTAACTTTCTATACAATACTAATTACAAGGTTGGTTTTTTTCAAAAAAAAAATAAATCAAGTGAAAAATAAGTTTAAATTTACATTGTTTATAAAAGTTTAAAATTGGTCTTATAAATAATATGTATAATGCATTGCAGAAGTTATATTTTAAAAAGTTATTTCTTAAGATAAATAACAAGGTAGTAGTATTACTCTATTTATTCAAAGTAGAAATATTTTTTATAAAAATAATTAATTTAAATAATAATATTTTAACAGTTATGCATTATAGAACCAATGTATTTTGTTTAAAAAGTCCTCATCTTTTCTAAAAGTTATACTTGCTTTGGTAAAATAAGTCATCATTTTTGTTTAAAAGTAGTCATCATTTAAATGTTGTTGTTCTAGTTTTAATTTAGCTGATAACATTTGTCTTTCAAAATAGTTAAATTAAGATTTTAATTTAATATGTTTTGATCTTATAATTTGTTGTGTTTTAATTTTACCCGACCCTAAACCGAATAAATTATCACCCAAACTGCTCGGTTCAAGAAAGTCAAATTTTAAAATATAGTTAAACAAATATTATAGAGGGCAGAACAGACATTAGTCATCTTTTTTAAAAGTCTAATGACGAAAAATGGAACAAGAGGTGGTGTGCAATTTTGTGTAGACCACAAGTGGTAATTTCGTGGTTTCTAAACCACAGATGGTGACATGCAAAACACCCTAAACCATAGTTGGTAAATTGTGGAGCCTAGCGGCTATGCAAAGAGATTTTTTTATTTACCACCCATATTGGATAAAATCATCATTTGCATTAGCATAACCCTCCATTTTAACAATAATACAACTTCCTTTATAAAATATTTATTGTCCCTTCAAAAATTCCACTGTTCCACTACAGTTGTATATGGGCAAAACTAGCAGTTACCAATTGTATGTTTGTACTTTGAGCACTTTTGTGTACTAGGTTATTAAACTTTTAATTTATGAAATTGTCCCATTAAACTAATTAAAATTTTGTAATTGGGTTATTCCACGGCCTCCACCTCAAAATGATTGGATGGATGTTACTTTATTGCTTATGTGGCAGTTTAAATAAAATAAAAAATTAAAAGAAATGACTTGGATCAATAAATAAAGACATTTTGTAAATAGAATTAAAGGAAAAATAATTAGTTCCATAAGATAATTAAAAAAACAAAAAAACCTTAACTAGAATTCCTAAAATCTTAAACCCTAACTAGAATTGCTCAAGCTATTAGAACTTAGAACTCAAAAAATCCTAAAATCTCAAACCCTAGGCTATAAAACACACCAAATAAACCCTAAGAACTGTAACAGAATTGATGTATAGGACAAGGATGGTGAAAGGAAAAGCCACAAGCACAAGGCTTAAAATTCAATAATATCAATCATTCAATAATAATTCTAATGATGGATTGCAACTGCTTATATAGGAGTAGGAAAAATCTTAATACTTTGAGGCTAAGTAAAATATTAAACAACCTAATTAAATAAAAAAATAAAATCCTAGTAATTACCTACTACCTTTAATAATTAATTATCTAGAATGTTCTACTAATATAATTAAATATATCCTAATATTATCTACTAAATAAACTAATTACACTGAAACCATCCATTAATAATAATATAATAACCCAATAATATTAAATTTCTTTTGCTTCCATCCGCATCTAGAATACAAAACAAAAATAGCTAGAACTTAGATCTAACAAACCTTTGAACTGTTCGTCATTCTCCTGGAACTCCTTTTCAAGCGCTCGAACAATTATACCACCGAAGATATCATCCTCAACAGACCTCAAAAGCGAAGAGTTTGAAGTAGTAAAATTTGTGGCAGCGGCAGCATCGAGGAGGGAGATAGAGTAGGAGGTGTGAGAAAGTATAGATAGAAAGCAGAACAAGATGGGGTGTTGCAGAATTTAGTTGTGAGGAGAAAGAAAGTGAATATAAGGAGAAGCGGTGGAGGGAAGGGGAGTGTGGTGGCGGAGGAGTTAAAACCACCTTCGTTGTCTTCTTACATGTATTTATTGATAGATTCAAGTCATTTAAAAAAAAAAATTTGTTTAAACTGCCACGTAAGCAATAAATTAACGTCCATCCAATTAATTTTGACAAAATGACCCAATTACAAAATTTTAATTAGTTTAATGGGACAATTGTATAAATTAAAAGTTTAATGGCCTAATACACAAAAGTGGCCAAGTACAGTGGGTTAATTGCTAGTTTTGTCGTTGTATATGTGCTCTCTTTAATTGTTTTACAAGATAAAAACATATTCTTAGTTTACAACAAATGAACTTTACTTCCTTATGCAAACAATTATTGCTAGTCATGTATTCCAATTCAACCAAATCCTGATCCAACACACAAGATTATGTGCAACCCAACATGATATTTTTAAGCATCATTTTACAACTGGAAGGGGGTACGAGTACGGGCAACAGGGCCAGCTTTAAGAAAATGGACACCGGTTAACCTGCAGGGCACTAAAGCCAAAACTATTTTTAAACGTTTTCTATCTAGGATCTGACCCAATCTGTAACAATTTAGACTACTCATAAAAGACAACAGCTAAGATAGTTTTGTGCAATGTTCTAAAAGGCGCTTAGAAGGAAGGAGGTTAGGGGGGCCTAAGCGCCTAGGCGGCCTAAGGCGGGGCCTAGCGGGACCAAGGCGGGGCCTAGGCGGGATTTTTTATTTTAAGGTAATTTTAATATTTTATCTTAATTTATCCAAACAAAATAATAATATAAAGCAAAACAATCTATAATAAAGATAATAAAGGCCTTTTCTTAAAGTTCAAACACATATCCATATTGCTAATGTCAAATTTCAAACACATATCCATATTGCTAATGTCAAAGTTCAAACACAAACATGCAATTGTTCAAAGTTTAAACAAATTTTTAACGTATTAGTTTTATTTATAAATAAGATTGTTATTAAATAATAAATTTTAAAATTTCAAGAATTTAATTCAATATTAAAACTTAAGAAACTAAACATAAATTTAAGAATTATAAAATTGAATTAAACTAAATATTACAAATGTATTCTCATTTATATAATTTGAAGTTGGTACAAGTTCAAAAATTACAACTATAATAAAATTATCCATTTTGACTTGATATTGTTCACTTCTTGTTGTGATTTGATATGCTACAACTCAGTATTATGAATATGGTAATCATTAGAAAAATAAATATATCAAGATTTGGTTTGGGTAGTTATTAAAATAAAAAAATCTCTCCGCCTAGAACCCGCCTAATTTTATAGAGGGATTTTTTTGTCACCTTGGGCCTAGGTGAGGCACCTAGGGGCTTAGAGGCGCCAAGTGGGGGCCTAGGTCCTAGGCGGGGCGCCAAGAGGGGGCCTAGCGCCTAGGCGGGGCCTAGGCGGACCTAGGCGGCGGGGATTTTTAGAACAGAGGTTTTGTGAACCTTATTATTTCTGGGAACCTTGTGCACTGAGTATGACCTGAACAAAAGCCATGTATTATAGTTTTGAGTATTTCACCTTAAAAATAGTCTGCAAACAAATTGTAAGAGTATTACATCTTGATATAGTGGGTTTCTTTATCTTTTGGCAAGGCACATTGACATCAAGCGAAACACATAAAGCTCGTGTTTAACTTTGTGTCATTATCTTAATATGTTCATTTAGATTAACTATCAATGGTTTGTCATTCTCTGGCACAACAGAATGAGGCACCAATATTTTGACACTCTTCTATTACTACTTTCAAGTTTGTGGTGTTACTTTTGACATTCTTTTACCAGTTTATAGTTAACATTTTTCCCTTCCTAAGTTGCACCACCTAATTCTTAGATATATTTCCCTAGTCCGCTTTTCTATATTCTAATACATACATCAAGTACCAGTTTTAGAAGATGTTGCTAGGACAATGTCCACATGTTTCAACACTCTTGTCTAAAGCATGTTCTTCATTTCTCAAATTTACTACGTTATATTCTTAACAGGGAATAAATTTCAAAAAACAATTAAGAAATAAAACCATTATTGATTCATTACCGTGCCAGCAAGGGCATAAGCAACAACTAGAGGAGGCGAAGCAAGATAGTTTGCCCTAGTCAAAGCATGAACACGTCCCTCAAAGTTCCGATTCCCAGAAAGAACGGCAGCTGCGACAATGTCTGCAGAAAATACCACAATTGAACAAGATTAAGAATTAATTTCGTAATCCTGCTAAATGCTTTGGAAGAACCAGCCAGACATCAATTGAAAAATAGACATATTTTGTTCTGTACTAGATCTTTAACAAGATCAATTCTGCCTTTGCTTCATTTAGAAAATGTGGTTTGAGGAACTATATGCAGAGCACTTGGGCATAAATTGATACCGAACTCCTCAGAATTTGGTAACTTCAACTTCATTAACAACTACTTATGAATCCTTTTTTGGTTTACACCAATTATCTCAAGTTTTGAATAAAACTAACTCATCCATTTAAAAAAATAGTTGATGGGAGAAAATTGAGTGCTCAATTAACCAAGAATAAACTTGGTTGAAAAAAAAAGATAAAAAAAGCACCAATACCATTTTCCAATATAGTAGAAGCAACTGATTCATCTAAATCCCCAGAATTTCCAATACATGTTGTGCAGCCATATCCAACAATATGGAAGCCTTGTTGATTCAAATACTTTTGCAGCCCACTGCACCAAGAAAAATACCAAACTTTCTTTTGTGAGTGACAATTACAGATAACTGAATGTTTAATTGAACTATTTCTTATGTAAAACATTACCTCTGGAGCAAATATTTTGTAACAACGCCAGATCCTGGAGCAAGGCTCGTTTTTATCCAAGGTTTGACCTGCCAAATCATCAGCATACTTAAGCATTGAGAGGAAATAGAGAAGATCTTAGTCATTATCTAATATAGCAGAAGGCAAATAGAATTGGAGCTGACAAATAAGGAAGACTTCAGGATATACAAAGTAGCAGTCTAAGATTATATAACTCATTCTACTGCAACTGACCTGTAGACCCAGTTCAGAAGCCTTCTTCGCAACAAGGGCTGCCCCAAGCATAACACTGGGGTTTGATGTATTTGTGCAACTTGTGATAGCGGCAATCACAATGCTGCCGTGCTTGAGCTCTGCTGGCTGTCCGTGGAATGAAAATTTTGCAACTTTTTCTTGTGCCTCCTTTGGTACAGCAAAGCCCTGCACCATAATTACAAGTTTTGAGACCATGGAAATTTTAAGATACCTTTATAGACACAGGGCTGAAAGATTACCAAAGTATATTTAAAATCCGATAGTTTATTTAAAGTAATTTCACAAATAAAAGCTGTTAAAATAAGTCAAAAGAGATGACTAGAAAACATTGGAGAAGTATTAAGTTTTAAACTCACTTTAAATCCAACTTTGTTATCAAGGCAAGAATGCCAATCAGCCTTCATTTCCTTCAAAGGAACACGGTCATGAGGTCTGTCAAGAAATGCAAGTTATGACTGCTATATAATCAAAGATAAACTAAACAGTGACAAAAAAAATTAGTACACACCTCTTTGGCCCTGAAACACAGGGTTCAACTTCTTCAAGGTCTAGATTTAGGTAAGATGAGTATGCCCTTTCTAGTTGAGGCTGCATTTTAGAAGAGTGAAGGTTGCTCTAAGATGGTACCATCTAGAAATAAACCTTATTAATGATTAGATGTCATAAAATACCTTACCTCATTATAGTCCACAAACATTTTATTAGCACGCAGGTATGCTTCTATCATTGCCACCTGAAATTAACATAGAATATCCATATATTGAAAGAATAATTGAAAGAAGGAAGAAAAAATGTCTTATTATCATCATTGCCACTGGAATTCACAAAATGACAAAGAATACTTACAGTGTCATCGCTTCTTCCAGTTAATTTAAGATACTGCAAAGTAACATGATCTACAGGAAGAACCCCATTGTTGCCCCATACTCAGGAGACATGTTTGCAATGGTTGCCCTGTCAGCTAATGATAGCTTACCCATTCCATCCCCTACACAAATCAATGTTAAACCTTCTATTCTTTACAGGTTAGAAGCAAGGAAGTTGAAGATCACAGTTTTCAGTTTTAATTACCATAGAACTCAACAAATTTGCCAACAACACCATGCTTCCTAAGCATTTGTGTCACAGTTAAAACCAAGTCAGTAGCCGTAACACCATTGCGTAATTTTCCAGATAACTTGAACCCAACAACACCAGGCAGGACCATACTCATTGGCTGTCAATATGGGAGTTTTAGAATAAGACCGCATTTTCAGCAGAACTCTTCATTGTAATATTTTCTAGAAAGTATAAGAAAATAAATATGATTTCACTGAAAGAATATCATTCATGTGATCAAGATTTGTCTAAGATAGTTCAAACTGCTTTTTAAGGGTTTATAGTAGTAATTTATCACTAAAACAATCAAGTAACACAAAAAGTGCAAGACTGGATGACTGAGGTACAAAAAGACTTGATTGAATTAATTAATTAAAAGTGAAATATATATACATACCACGTATACATGAACCCATCACCCATGGTGTTTTCGAGACTAGTCTTGAAAGCACAAAAGCCACATATACCAATCATGAAACAAAAGACTGAAGGGGAAGGGAATGTGAGTTGTGAAAACTCTAGTTACAAGTGTAGTGCATATATGATAAAAGTATGGGGTATTGTGCAGGTTCTCTTGAAATTTCAAGACGCAGTTGCAAATTAGAGTAGAAAATCACATATTTGAGTGCCTGTAACAGTTTTAGGCTTTTAGGTGTGCCAATAGGATGCAAAAGAAAATACTTTTACAAAAGCTTTAGGAAGCTCATGCCTCACAAACCCTGAACCCAAAGCCACATGGAAATGGAAAACAATCCAGATGATGTCCAAGTTCCCCATTCCTTTGGGATGTAGCATGGGAAAAGTAACTTGATAGTCTTAATTCCCTGGTTTCCATCCATCTAACATGATGCAGGAGGACATCATAACCAAGGAGCATAATCATATGACACAATATACAGATTACAGAAGGTGTTGATGCTCCCATTAAGTACAAGTAATTGAGCCATTAACATTAAACCATGATGATGTAGTATTTACGAATAAACTAGATGTTACTGGTGAACGTCATAAATTTGTGTAGTTTCAGTCATAGTACAGTAGGAAAATTTCTCTTAATTGTTCAGCAATAGTTACCTGCCCAAGCATTGTTGCCTCTGCTTCAATACCTCCAACTCCCCACCCAGCAACTCCTAAGCCATCAATCATAGTAGTATATGGGAATCAGTTCCAACCACGCTATCAGGGTATAGTATGCCATCAGTGTTGAAAACAACCCGTCCAAGATATTCAAGATTAACCTGAAAAAGCATGTGGTTGATTTACTCTTGATTCCTCCTTATCAATTATAGCTGAAGACTATGCAATTGAGCAAAAGATTGCTTCATTAAATAAATAAAAGAAATATCAAAAGGTGAATCACAAATAATATGTAATATTTATACCGTCTCAAAACAGATGCAATTCAATATGGTGGATCTTTGCAAGTAATTAATCAATATTGTTCTTAGATTCTGTTACCTGATGCACAATACCAGAACCGGAGGAACAACAAGCATGTTGTGGAATGCATTTGATCCCCACTTCAAAAAAGCAAATCTCTCTCTGTTTCTCTGAAATTCCAGCTCCATATTTGCTTGCACAGCATTTTCTGACCTTGTAACATCAACCTGAACTGAATGATCAATGACAAGATCTACAGGAACCTGCACCCAGGATAGTTGAATATATATATATATATATATATATATATATATATATATGTGTGTATGTATATATATATATGTTAGTAGGAAAACTTTTAATATAGAAAAAAATGAACAAAAACAATTGTGATTGAAATCATACACCTTTAAAGAAGAGACCAGACAAACTAATTACTGGTGATAACAAAAACCTAAATGTTTTTCAATCAATGCTAAATAATAGGGGCATATACAAACAGAGAAATTTTCATTGTTGTGAATCTAATAATGCACAGTTCAAAAAACACTAATATCTCACTCTACTAAAAATTGTTGTGAATTTGTGATGCTACCAAAAGAAACTACTCATACCAAAGGATTGATCTTGTTAGAATCACTGCCAAGTTTGTTCATAGCGTCACGCATACATGCAAGGTCAACCACGGCCGGTACACCAGTAAAATCCTGCCACCAAAGCAAAAAAATTAGATACCATGTGCTCAGTGATTATAACTTTTTAATTATAACTTTAATAGACTAATGACAATTACTTACTTGCAAGAGAACACGAGCAGGCTTGAAAGGGATCTCAACTAACTTGGGAGATGTATTTTCCCAGTCAATAATTTTTTCAACATCTTCCTTGGTTACATGAAAATTGTCACAATTATTTAATTGCTGATTCAAGAAGGATTCTGATAGAGTATGGCAACTTTTCTGTTATGCATCCATAAAAATCCAAATTAACAAATGCTGATTAGTTTACAGAAAATTCGGCATTTATATGTAAATTTATTGCTCGAGTTTAAGAAAATTACCTATCCTCGGATCATTCAGAGCAGGGAGGCTATAAAACTTTCCAAACTTGCCACCACCGGGCTTGGGAAGATTTGTCAGGATTCCCTTGAAAGCATGCTCAGAGGCTGAACTCATACAGATACACAGATTAGATTTGCTATTTGGGTAGTAACCTCAAAAATCATTAATCATATTCTGATGATGAATTTTGATAATTTATAACCTTTTCAGATACAGAAACATTACATCTTAGTATATAAAGATGAAACATTTGTTAACAAAAACAAAATGCTAGCTATAACTCTACCATATTCTAATAATGAATTTTGATTATTTATAATTGATAGACACGTAATTCATACATTTTATTATCCCTAATTTTGTCATTTTAATTATATTAGTTTATTAAATTAATATGTTTTATTTTATTTTGTAGGGTTTAATATTTGTTGCAATAAAGTCAAAATCTTGGTGATCAAGCGATATTTAATGCTCTTATTCATATAAGGAATGCCCAAGAAGAATTTTACAAGGAAAAGGGAAGAGGTGGAACAATATTGGTGTGCAAATCAAATCCAACAAGAGAAAGGAAAGTAAAGATCTCTTTGAGAAGTTGATGCTATTAGGAAGTTGAAACCTACATAAAAGGGAATAAAAGTGTCTAAGTTCAATGAATCTAAATTAGGGTTCAAAATTTATTTTCCCTATAAATAGGTCTCTTGTTTTAGAGATAAGGATTGATATTGTATTACCTTAGGTTAAGAATAGGAGTAGATTAAATTACGTTTCATTGTACGCTTGTTGGAGGATCGTTAATAAAGGGAGTTTTCTTATTTATTTTCAATCTTCTACTTCTTCTTTATTTTAGTTAGTTTATTTTCATGTCTAGTTAATTTTTTTATATCTAGGATGAAGATGAAATTAAATAATTATTTGTGATAATATTTTTCATCTCTTTTATTATTTATGCTTTTATGCTTAATTGATTTCGCCTTCATGTTTCGTTATTGAAATACCTTCGTTTTATAGTTCTTATGTAGTTCTTATGTGATTTTAAACTAATTAAGAGGGTTTGACAGATTATTGTTAAGATATGAGTTTTTCATAATTCATGCTTGCTCAAAGAAGTTTTGATGGGTTATAGTTAATCCTTAAATTTTCTTAGTCTATGCTTGCCCACGTTAATC
The DNA here is from genome assembly GCA_020205615.1 of Panax quinquefolius. Lineage (NCBI taxonomy): Eukaryota > Viridiplantae > Streptophyta > Magnoliopsida > Apiales > Araliaceae > Panax > Panax quinquefolius. The sequence continues at coordinate 74,655,550 of CM035172.1, forward strand.
GTAAATTACTAAATTAAAGGGAAGGGAGATCAAAATCATAATTGAGTTATAAAAATAGAAGAGATTGAATTATATGTTATGTTTATTATTTAATGAATTCGGTTTCCTAGACTGATTCCTCATTAATTGTTTTCATATTCTAGTTAATTAATTCTCAATCTTTATTTCTAATTCGCCTAAAATAAATATTAAGGAAACATTAAAATTAATCTAGTCTCTCGAGGGTTCGATTGCATCTTTTTCGGTTCTTCAATTAGACAACATGCACTTGCAATACATATTTTTAACACATCAAGTTTTTAGCGCCATTTTTTGGGACTAGAATTAATTTTTATTTATTCCCTAATTTTTATTTATTCGAATTAGTTTTAACTCTAATTTCTTTTTCTTCAGGATTATTGAAGCGGATCGAATGAGCGAAAAGATAAAAATTTTGTTGTTGCGCTTTCTTCGGTACTTCGTATCTCCATATTTTTTTAAAAAAAATAGTAGTTTAGTTTTTTGTTTTTTTCAATATTTTTTTAATGCGACTTTTTCGTGGTTAGTTGTCTGCTTGTTTTGTGATTTGTGAAAAATGAATTCTTATAATAGTTGGAATAATAATTTTGCTTGGAATCAAGAATCCTACGAAAATTTTAATGCACGCCAAGTAAATCAATGTTTTTCAACTTATGAAAATTCTTATCTAAGTCCATTTCCATATCCATATTCGGATCCAGAACCTCAATATCCACAAGAATTAACAAATGAAGAAGAGGAAAGACTTAGTGCTTTAGAGAAAACTATGGAAGTTTTAATGGAAAATCAATTTAGCATGGATCAAGTTATATCTCGTTTAGAAATTCAAATGAATAGATTAGCCACTATAATAAATGAACAAGAGGTGAGTGAATTTTCTAGCAACTCTGAGGTTAATTTTGAAAGTCTTAATGGTTGTGGAAATGATGAGGAAAATGAAAATCTTATATTCAATTCTACACAGTTTGAGTCGAAAGCCAATTTGAGGAGTTTAAAATTATGAGTCTATGCCTAAAATTGATCGTGTTGCATTTAATGAGTCGGTTGAAAAAGTCTATAAGCCTAAAGTTCCATACCTCGAAGATTTACTCCTAAAAACCACCTAGTGATTTTTTGGACCAACCCATTAAAGTAAACATGATACAAGAGTTGTCAATGAATAATTGAAATAATTGAAAAAGATCCAATCGATTTTTTTCTTAAATCACCTTGACCAAAATTGGAATGAATCCGAATATTTAGATAAGGTCAATGAGCTGTTGAGATCCACTACAAATAAGTCAACTAAAATAGAATATGTATTTGAACCAATTCTTCCATTATTTGAACATGTTAGTGGAAGTTTTCTTGAGGTAAATTTTAAGCATAACTGTGATGAAAATTCTGACTATTTTCAATTTTCTAGACCTCCTGAAAATAATGAAAAGTTCACACTCACTTACCTATTTGTATCATTCATGTATAGTCAAATAATTTTTAGGATTTATGAAATTTGTAGATATGTACATTTGTTTTCTTTTTCACAGCATTTTCTTGCAGAACAAATGCCCCGCATACAAGGTACAATTCTTTCACATCTTTGTTCTCTTTTCTTCATTTGCATACATTGGCGACAATGCATGATTTAGGTATGGAGAAGTTTGTTTGTATATTATTGTATTAGATTTTTTTTCCTTTTTAAGAAAATATAGTAAAAAAAAAATTAAACAGTTTTGTTTGACTTTTTATGAATTGAATTAATTCTAATAAGTGTTTGAGGAGTAAAACTCATGAGTAAGATTGAAAGATTTAGAACTCTTAAATCTTTGATAAGGTACGAAATCTTAGTTCGAAACACCATCTGGATTAAAATTGATTTCACAAGCATTTTTGCACTTCACGTTTGCACTAATTTTTAGTTGTGGGGTATAAACCATGATTCAAATAATTTAAAAAAAAAAAAAAAAAAAAAATTGAAAGAAAAAAATAGTTGAGAAAAGTTGAAAAAAGAAAAAAAAAAGTAATAAATAACTGCTTCAATGTCCATTGAACGAAATAACTGGGTATCCAAGCCTCAAGAAGCATCGATATTCACGCTGAAAAGATAGATAAAAGCAGCTTGACTAGTCTAGTTTTGTGGCCTTTGTTACTCGAGTTAGTAAGCCCTTAGGGGTGTCTCTACACCTAGTGCCCTAAAGCCAATTGGTTTGGGAGTCATTGGTCCAACGTTCTAATTGGGTAACTCTGAAAAGCCTAAGAAAATGAGACATTGCACAAGTCAAGAATCAAAATTGAAAAAAAATGGAAAAAAGAAAGAAAAAAAAGAAAGAAAAAGAAAAAAAGAGTTTGCTTGATTTTCATGGTAAAAATCCCTACTAAGAGTTACATCACATACAATGCATGCATCACATGAAATTGATTTAATGAAGGATGGTGTCTAAAATGAAAATCGAGTATTTTCGATAAGGTGAAAGTGTGATTTTGAATTTAATCTTGCTTATTAGGTATAATGCCCATGGATATTTAGAAGTTTTCTTACAATTTCATAATTTGTTGAACCCAAAAATATTTTTGAATTTTGTGGGTATATTCACTGCAAACCCTCACGAGACACAACTCGTCCACTTGGGTAACCTTGGGGTTTAAAGGCTTATTGCACATGCTAAGTGCAATCGTTTTTCCTACGAAAATGTAGTATAATTTTTGTTTTATTTTATTTTTATTTTACTCGAGGACGAGCAAAAGCTAGGTATGGGGGTATTTGATAGACACGTAATTCATACATTTTATTATCCCTAATTTTGTCCTTTTAATTATATTAGTTTATTAAATTAATATGTTTTATTTTATTTTATAGGTTTAATTTTTGTTGCAATAAAGTCAAGATCTTGGTGATAAAGCGATATTTAATGTTCTTATTCATATAAGAAATGTCCAAGAAGAATCTTACAAGGAGAAGGAAAGAGGTGGAACAATCTTGGTGTGCAAGTCAAATCCAACAAGAGAAAGGAAAATAAAGATCTCTTTGAGAAGTTGATTGCTATTAGGAAGTTGAAACCTATATGAAAAGGGAATAAAAGTGTCTAAGTTCAATGAATCTAAATTAGGGTTCAAAATTTATTTTCCTTATAAATAGGTCTCTTGTTTTTGAGAGATAAGGATTAGGTATTGTATTACTTTAAGTTAGGAATAGGAGTAGATTAAATTATGTTTCATTGTACACTTGTTGGAGGATCGTTAATAAAGGGAGTTTTCTTATTTATTTTCAATCTTCTACTTCTTCTTTATTTTAGTTAGCTTATTTTCATGTCTAGTTAATTTTTTTATATGGATGAAGATGAAATTAAATAATTATTCGTGATAATATTTTTCATCTCTTTTATTATTTATGCTTTTATGTTTAATTGATTTCGCCTTCATGTTTCGTTATTGAAATACCTTCGTTTTATAGTTTTTATGTGATTTTAAATTAATTAAGAGGTTTTGATAGATTATTGTTAAGATATGAGTTTTTCATAATCCATGCTTGCTCAAAGAAGTTTTGATTGGTTATAGTTAATCCTTAAATTTTTTCATAGTAAGTTAATCGTAAATTACTAAATTAAAGGAAGGAGATCAAAATCATAAATTGAGTTATAAAAATAGAAGAGATTGAATTATATGTTATGTTTATTATTTAATGGATTCGGATTCCTAGATTGATTCCTCATTTATTGTTTTCATAATCTAGTTAATTAATTCTCAATCTTTATTTCTAATTCGCCTAAAATAAATATTAAGAAAACATTAAAATTAATCTAGTCTTCTTCAATCAGACCATGTGCACTTGTAGTACATATTTTTTAACACATCAATAATCTTTCAGATACAGAAGCATTAGAACTTAGTACAACATTTGTTCTCAAACACAAAACACCAGCTATAACTCTTCAATACAAAGAGTCAGATTCCTCGATCTCAAAAAATTTTAGTGAACTAAAAGAACATCGTAATTCTTCATTCCCTCCATAAAACAGATAACAAGGAGACCCCTGGAGCTTCTAAAACTACTAAATTAACATTTTCAATTGTCGAAACACACAAACTGATTCAATTTGCAGCTTCTATATTGAGATAGACGAATGTATTCAACATCCAAGAGAGACAGAAAAGAGTACCCATAGTAGCGAACTTTCTTTGGAGGCGTTCAAGGAGAGGAGAGACAGTCCTGATCTGAGACGTAAGACTCACCGGCGACTTCCAATCGACGCCGTGGCTCCACCGGGGGAGAGAGCGGAAGAAGCAGAGCGATCGGTACTGGTTGGATACACAGGGAGGAGATGACTGATGAGGAATCGTAGAGATGGGTTTAGAGATAGGACGAGAAGAAGAAAAAGCTCTCTTGGCGAGAGAAAAACTAGCCGAAGAGTACGACTTTTTGTACATGACGATAACGATAATTACTCACGCATCCAAACAAACAGTGACTGATTGGATGATGATTATGGTGCTCAGATTTAGGTTTTGATTGCAGGGCAGGGATAATAATGGCGTATTCTCTGCAAATGTTTATGAGGAGAGAAAAATAGTAAAGGGCAGGCCGTGTGGAATGGGTAAAGGAGCATAGGCTTGTGTGCCCAATTCTAGAAAAAGTATTTGAGCTTGCTAGCTGACTAGAGTAGTGAATTGGAGCTGGAAAATTGGATGGGAAAGGAAAGGTGGCAATTTGGACTTGGCTAGTTGACTTTTTCCTTTACATTCCGTTTCCCTTGCATATATAAGGGTCATTTTGTTTTTATTTTACTCAAAGTTAGGTAATGGAATAGTTTTTTTTCGTTTTCTTGGTCAAGAAAAATGGGAGTTAGTTAAAGTATTTCAAAGAGGATATATTAGACAATATGTATTTAAAGAATATATGTTATTGTTGGAAAACACCTAGAATTCTATTTAAATATAAAATTGAAGTATCGGAGATTCGATTCTTTGAAGGAATTATTGGGATATTCCTTGAATCCTATTCAAAAAATAATTACTAGTATGGAAAGGAATAATTTTTATTTTTAATAGGAGTATTATTTTGGAAAGAAACCAATTTGTAGTAGGAATTTTATTTTAGAAGTGTTATATTTTAAATAGAAAAAGAAGAATTGTGGGGTACTCTATAAATAGAGTATTATGTTGAGTTGTTGAAGTGTAACATTGTGACGCCCCCAAAACAGGTATACATCACCCATCTTGAGTCGTCAGATACATGGTACATAAATTCAAATACAACTTAATTATACAACAGTCGTGTAAAATACTGACAAAACATATTTGGGAGTTTAAATAAGAATATTGTCATCTGTACAATATCCACACTCAATGGTGTCCTCATTACAATTATTATCACATTATTTCGTAGAATAATGAGGACTACTAAAGCCATTTATCCTGGACCATCACTCCATCCCCGACTCGTCTCCAACTATATTCTCATTTCAAGAAGAACAATGAAAGAAAAAAGTGAGCTCAACTAACTAGCGGTAAGAAATATTACGACTAAGATAATGCGAGAATAAATTATCCTTAGCCTTCAACAAAGATAACAACCGATAGAATACAATAGACAACAAGTTTTAGATCAACAATCTGCAGGTGAAAATAAGCAATCCATTAGAAGAGTCAAGTAGAGCATAAAATCTACTATCTTCTATGATTTAAAAAGTTTTTCATCAACTTTATCGTTGAGACTCGATTTTAATAAATAAAATCAAATCATCCTCGCACCACACGGCCAAGGATATTCATGTAATCATCAATGGTCATAATTATACCGAATAATCCACGGTCATAATCATACCAACAACTATCCATCAATGAACTACGTGCCAATGAGGACTTTTACCACATCATTCGTCACATTTAATTCATGATTATCTTAGAATAATCAATTGGTATTATAATCATACCAAGTTCATCTATGCACGTAAGCCAAAGATGACTTTAATCACAATATAAGAATGAGGATGATGACAATGACATAATAATTCAATAAAACAAGTTCGAGGATAAATTTTAAAGATTTATAATTTAATTTATCCAAAGAATCAATAACGTCAAATTGTCAACATGATACTACTTTGTAGAGTAAAATTCAAGAATAATATTCATGTACTAAAAATAATTTGGACAAAAAGAAATATATTTTTCGGGTGAATAGTACCAAATGAATAGTACTCCGTGAATGAAAAGTGTCCAGAACATGAAAATGAATGATAATGCTTAGAGTGAATGATAATAGAGTGAATAGTAACATGTGAATAGTAACTCGTGAATAGTACTCAAACACTGAAAAGTACCCGAATACCCGTGTGAATAATACCAGAGTGAATAAGAAGGGTGAATAAGTAACTTCCGTGAATAGTAAACTCATAAAAAATACCAAAGAAAATGATATTCCATGGCGAAAGTACAAAAGAAATGATATCTCATACAAGTATAATAGAATATCTGAAACTACAAATGGATTTTTACCGCCATGCAGTAATCCACATGTATGATCATTTTCACAATTTAATAAAGAATGAATCTGAAGGATCATTCACTACGCATGATAATCCACATAGATAAAAGTTATTCCATCGTAATAATAAAGAATGGAATAACAAAAGAATTTACCATGCATCATGACGATAATCGCATGCATGAATGAGTTATTCCCAATGTAATAATAAAGAATAGAACCAGTTAAATGCGTAATCCAAATGCAGATGAGGATATTCCAAATGAATAATAAAGAATGAAACCGAGTCATGCGTAATCCGCATGAACAAGATATTCCAATGAATAATAAAGAATGGAACCAAGTCGTACGTAATCAAGATGGCGAGGATATTTCAATGAGAATAATAAAGAATAGAATAGCGAGAAGAATTCACGGGTACGCGATAGACCGCGATAGATAAAGGTTATTCCAACAGAATAATAAAGAATGGAATAATGGAAGAATTTCACCATGTATGCGGTGCCAGATGTGAGGCGAGTTATTCAACATAATAATAAAGAATGGAATAACAACCCTTACGAGTATTGAAAGAAAATAACTCTCTTCATGAATACGAAAGAATAATACCCCTTACGAGTATTAAAAGAAAATAATTCTCTTCATGAATACGAAAGAATAATACCCCTTACCTTAGAAAAAACTAGATACTGGAATAGTGAGATAACAGATTTCTCTTCTTCTTTCTCTCTATAATTTTTCTCTATAATAATTGCTCTATAGCTTTTGTGAATTGGTGAGAAATGAAGGAAGAATGAGCTTCTATTTATAGGAAAATATAGTTTCGATAATTGCACGTTTTGGGGCTCGAAATATTACAGTATAATACCTTCCTCTTTTTCTTCATTTTTAATTTAGTCCTGCAAGTATTATCAAACTTGCACCACCTCCCCTAATAGTAAATAATGTGAATCAATAGTAAATCATGTGAATCAATAGTTTTAGACATGTGAAAATATGAATTACAGTATAATACCTCCATCTATACCTTCGTTTTTAACTTAGTCATGCAAGTATTATCAATCTTGCACCAACTTCCCTAATAGTACAAGAATGTGAATCAATACTACACACATGTGAACAAATAGTTATAATCGTGTGAATTAATAGCAATTAATTGCTCATTTATCCGATTAATTACCAAACTGATCAATATAACTTCCAGACATCAATTAATATCAAAATAAATGTCAAATTCCACTAACACTAATAATTCCAAACCTGATGAAACTATCAATTTCATCTTTAATCAACACGAACTTATTCATCATTAATATCAGAATTTCATAATATTTAACAACCGTGTCGTTCCCGGAAAGAGGGGCTTTCCGATAAGGATTTCTCCTTATTAGGCCGCAATTAGATGACCAAACATCTCCTTGATGTAACTTCTAGACATTATAAATATTGCAATTTAATAATATGAATAACTTTGTCGTCTCAATTATTAATTTAATAATATAACATATTATGCGAGATAATCTTTGTGACAATAATTGAATCAATAATATGAGAGATATGATCACAAAGAATTCTTTGTAGTAATAATTGAGTATAATCGAGTGACTTCTCACGTAAGCATCAATAATCAATACCGTGTGCTACTTACGCGTACAGCGTATTCATCGTACTTTTACTACTAGGATAGTTCAACAGTTTTAGCGGTAATACTTTCGGCCGTTATTTTTATAAAAGATAATTACGTTGTTTTTCTAAATAAGACAATACATCCGGTGTGGGGTCCACCAATGATTGTGCCGTCGTACGGATATTCCCCGACCAACTTGCATACTTTGCAAAATTATAAATATTACCCACAACTATAACATTATATCAAATTCACACCATAATATTCAAAAAAAATATTTCGAGAAATCTAAATATTTATTCATAAAATTTGGGGTCTCATAAACATAATCAAAAGTCATGTACCGTCCTAAGAGTTGAGATAGTGCAAGTGGTTTTTGTGTTTATATGAGGGAGAGGGTTTTTACAGTTTTTATATTCCGTGTAAAAAAATTGTATTGTGGGTGGGAGGGTTTTGCAGCTTTTAGTATGTGCAAAAAATTGTATCGCGATATTGTGGAAGTTTTAGGACGTAAAACTTAGGATGATTATCATAAGCACATTATTTTGATATGGAGTTTGACACGTGTTTTTTTCTCTTTAAGGATTTTCCACATTAAATCTTGTGTTGTTTTATCTCTCTTTATTTTATTGTGTGGTTTGCGTTGACTACTTGACTTAATTCCCAATTAGTGGTATCAGAGCTAGGTTGATTTGATCCAAGGTATAAGAGAAATTAGTCGCATTGGTGTGACAAATAAATAGAGTGAAGATTAAAGGAGTTGGTGTTCATCATGATGTTAATGAATAAAAGATTTTGCAGTTATGGAGGATCACAATTGCGATCATTAGATAAAGATAATGAAGATCTTGATAAAGATAAATATGAAGATTATTATGATAATGTAGATCATGCACATGATATGGAAGATGTGGATGTTGCGGATGATATAGTATATGCGAATGTTGCAAATGATGTCGATCATGAAGATGATACATATAGCGCAGGTCATGCGGATGATGGTGGCAACTATAACAACGGTGACAGTGATTAATTTAAAGTATTCGCAGATTTGAGTCGAGGGAAGAATTGTTGGGAAACTCCTCGAATCATATTCAGATATAATGTTGAAGTATTCAGGGATTCAATTCGTTGGAAGAATTGTTGGGTCCTATTAAAAAAAGAATCGCTAATATTGTAAGACCCCAATTTTTATGAATAAAGATTAAAAAAATTTCGAAATATATTTTTGAATATTATGGTGTGGATTTGATATAACGTTATAGTTGTGGATAATATTTACAAATTTTGCAAAGTAAGCAAGTTGTTATAAAATATTCGATTGGTGAGGAATATTCGTTTTAACAGGAATATTTGTGCGATGGCACAATCATTGGTGAACCCCTACAACGGAAGTATTGTCAGTAGTTAAAAATGATGAAATATCTTTTATAAAAATAACTACGAAAAGTTTTACCGTTAAACTGTTGAAATACCCGGTGGTAAAAGTACGATAATATCGTTGTTGCATAGTAGCACACAGGATTGTATATTATCTTTGATTATTGATGCTTACGTGAAAAGTCACTCCGCTTATACTCAATTATTTCTACAAGAATTCTTTGCGATAGTATCTCTCATATTATTGATTCAATTATTGTCACAGTATCATCTGCACAATATTTTATATTATTAAATCAATAATTGAGACGACAAAGTTATTTATATTATTATTTGCATTATTGAGGATGTCTATAAAGTTCTGTCGATGAAATGGGTTTTGTGACGCCCCCAAAATAGGTATACATCACCCATCTTGAGTCGCCAAATACATAGTACAAAATTCAAAAACAACTTAATTATACAACAGTCGTGTAAAATACGACAAAACATAATCTAAGAGTTTCAATAAGAATATTGTCATCTAGACAATATTCACACTCAATGGAGTTCTCATTACATTTATTGTCACACTATTTTATAGAATAGTGAGGACTACTAAAACAACCATCTGGACCGTCAATCCATTCCCCGACTCGTCCTAGCTATATTCTCATTTCAGAGAATAAGCGGTGAAAGAAAAGGTGAGCTCAACTAGCCCGAAGAAGAAATATTATGACTAAGATAATGCACAATAAATTATCCTTAGCCTTCAACAAAGATAACAACCGATAGAATATAATAGACAAACAAGTTTTAGATCAACAACTGCAATGGAATAAGCAATCCATTAGAAGAGTCAAGTAGAGCATAAAATCTACTATCTTCTATGATTTAAAAGTTTTTCATCAACTTTATATCATTTGAGACTCGACTTAATAAATAAAATCGAATCATCCCCGCATCACTACCGAGGATATTCATGTAATCATCAATGGTCATGATTATACTAGAATAATCCTCGGTCATAATCATACCAACAATTTGTCCATCAATGAACTACGTGCCAATGAGGACTATCACCACATCATTCATCACATTACGATTCGTGATTATACCGAATAATCCTCAGTCATAATCATACCAAGTCCATCTACGCACGTAAGCCAAAGATGACTTTCATCACAATATAAGCATGAGAATGATGACAATGACATAATAATTCAATAAAACAAGTTCAAGGATAAATTTTAAAGATTTATAATTTAATTTATCCGTAAATCAATAACGCCCAAATTGTCAAACATGATCTTTGCTTTGTGGAGTAAAATTCAAGAATGCTCGAATAATATTTCCATGAAAAGATCTTTGGATGAAGCCTAAATATCTAGGATATTCTATTAATTTCATGGAGTATAGAAGCCAAAATTTTAACCAACTGAGTATAATGTAATATATGAAAGCTATGAATGGATTTTTTTTCGCCATGCGGTAATTCACGTAGATGCATCATTTCCATAATTTAATAAGGAATGAATACGAATGATCATTCACCATGCATGCGGTAATCCACATAGACAAGTTATTCCAACTGAATAATAAAGAATGGAATAATAGAAGAATTCACTTGGCATGCGATAGATCCATGCGAGATAGGTTATTCCAATGAATAATAAAGAATGGAATAATGGAAGAATTCACACGGGCATATGATGAGACCGCATGCATAAAGGTTATTCCAACAGAATAATAAAGAATGGTATAACAACCCTTACGAGTATTGAAAGAAATAACTCTCTTCATGGTACAAAATTTAAATACAACTTAATTATACAACAGTCGTGTAAAATACGATAAAACATAATCTAAGAGTTTTAATAAGAATATTATCATCTAGACAATATCCATACTCAATGGAGTTCTCATTACATTTATTGTCACACTATTTAACAAAATAGTGAGGACTACTAATGCTATCATCTGGACCGTCACTCCATTCCCCGACTAGTCCCGGCTACGTTCTCATTTTTTGAAGAGAACAGTGAAGAAAGGGTGAGCTCAACTAGCCCAGTAAGAAATATTACGACTAAGATAATGCAGAATAAATTATCATTAGCCTTCAACAATGTTAAACTGATAAAATACAATAGACATCAAGTTTAACTGCAGCGGAATAAGCAATCCATTAGAAGACTCAAGTAGAGCATGATATCTACTATCTTTTATGATTTAAAATATTTTCATCAATTTTATTACTGAAACTCAGCTTAATAAATAAACCATATCATCGAATCTTCCCTGCACTACGGGCCAAGGATATTCATTAAATCATCAATGGTCATGACTATACCGAATAATCCTTGGTCATAATCATACCAAAAACTGTCCATCAATGCACTTCAGGCCACTGAGGACTTTTACCACATCATTCGTCACATTACGGTCATGATTATACCGAATAATCTCTGGTCATAATTGTAAGGCCCCGAATTTTATGAAATAAAAGTATTCAATTTTTCTTATAATTACTATTCAGTAAATGGTTAAATTGATAAAAGTTAAAGTTAAGGGTGATATATATAATTTTTTCAAAATAAGCAAGTGGTTATAAAATACTCATTATTATCGGGGAATATTCGTTTGGTCGTGGAATATTCTTTTCTATCGAGGAATATTAAATGCAACAGTAGCATGACCATTTGTGGGCCCCATAACAGAATAAGCGTCGGATGAAGAAAAGCGAAAAGGGAGTTTTATAAATAATAACGTAATTGTTACCTTTAACATCATTGGAATACCCGATTGGGTAAAGTAAAAGTAATCTGGCGTTGTTCTTGCGATAGAGAACACGGTATTAGACAAAGTATTTTGAATTATTGATTCTTACGTAAAGAAAGCACTACTCAATAATTATTACGATAATATCGCTTGTTTAATATTATATTTTATTGATTCAATAATTGTTGCGTTGATATTTTATATTACTATTGTTTCAAGAATTGTCATCTGCGGTATTTTTCATTATCGGAGAGCAATAATTCATATTATCTGAATAATATTATTGGATAACATTATTGGCAATGTCTAGAAAGTTACATCTAAGGAGAGGTTTGGTCACACTAATTGCTTGTGCAAGAAGAGAGAGATCCTTATTGGAAAGCCCCCCTCTTTCTTGGGAGGCTGCTTGGTTGTCGATATTGTGATTATGTAATATTATTTGTGAATAATTAATTATTGATTTTTATGATGAGGAAAATATTTATTTTATGTGGACATAGATGGAGAAAATTTTTAATGTGACAATTGTTGAAAATTAATATTTTGTCTTTTACGATAAAATAATTTATTTAAATATATTATTTTAATAATATATTAATGGTGATATTTTATAATGAATGTGGGATATATGAGTATATGAGGAGGAAGAGTATTTTTGTGGTAATAAATGTTTAACACATATTTTGTGTGTTGGTGGACACAATTATTGATAGAAATTTGATTATAGCTTGTAAAATCACCCGTTTGTGGATTCGGTCAATTTTGTTTGGAATTTGGGAAAACTTTCTTCGCAAAGTTGTAGAGAATTGAATTTCCTATAAAAACTCACGAGATTGAATTTTTCTGATAAAAGGGCTATTTATTATGAATTATTGAAGTTACGAAGTTCAAATAATTGATTTTTGAAAGTTTTAATTATTTTATTTACAAAAACGTGTTTTTTCATTTTGTTTTCCTCATTTAACATGTGATAGGGGCTGAGTTCAGATGGTAAAACATGCGTTATGAAGTTTTGGAAAAATATAATAATATTTAATAAATTTTACGCTTTGGTGTTCTAAAGATTTTCCTATAAATAGGGTGCTTAGGTTAGAATTGAAAATCATCACACGAAGCTGAAGTTTTCTCTCTATATTATCGAGCGTATTCTTGTGAGTATTTTGAGTATACTTTGAGTGTTGTTACTATATGGTGCAAGTTAGATTCGACGTTATTCTAATTAAAGTACTACTCTTTTGAGGTAAGGGATAGTAAAGGGATTTTAAGGGTTATTATGTTTTAGTTTTGAAATTTTTTGAACCTTCAAAAATTCGGGAAAAATTTGAAATGATATTTTGATGAGTTTTGTAGAGTGTGTCCAAAATGGCGATTTTTGGATGTATAGATTAGGAGTTATGGATTTTATGAGAAAAGACTATTTTAAAAGTAACTATTTATAACTCCTTGTGATTAACTCCAAAATTGATGAAATTTTATTGGGAGTACATCTATATAATATCAGTATACCGTGTAAATTTTAGAATTTTTGGATAAAAGTATAATTTATGATAAATATTTAAATATTCGATGGTTTTGGCCATATGAAAAATAGTAAATGAATTTTTAAAATTTTTTGAGAAAATATATGTTCAATATGGGACTATGTTATGCTAAATTCAGAAAAGAAATATTTTTGGAACTGATTTGGTATTTTTCATGAAAATATTCTAGTTATGAGTAAATGAATTAAATATGTTATGTGAAGTAAGAAAATTGGAAAATATGATTTTATAGCTTGAGAATCATATATGAGGTATATCTGATTTTTGATGAGGGTTTTGGTTATTGGTGATGAAATCTTATGAGTTTAGCATTTTATGATGATTAAATGCATTAATTAGTAAAGTGTAAACAATTTTATTAAATTATTTATAAGTTTTAGAAATGATTAAAATATTATTGTAATATTAATAATATTAGATTATGAGATTTCTAAGTGATTTATAACATTTGGATTAAGGTGTTATAAATATGGATATGAATTTTATTATGAAACTTTATCTTTTTCGTGTCGAGGTTACTATGCACGTATACGGTACTATGTACGAATACGGGGTATTATTCACGACAAATTGGTTTCTTCTTTGACCAAATTATCGTTGATTTATGAATCTTACTCTTGAAATTAAAACCATGTTTTGATTATATTATTTTTATATAACATTCTTATAACCCTAATGATAATATTTCTCTTTGACTTAAGTGTAAAGATGGGTAGATTATTGGTATGATCGTGATTATAGGTTCTCTTTGGCCAAGAGTGCAAAAAGTTGAATTGTTGATTGGTATGATCATAACCATTGAATTTACAATTGAATATTTTAAAGCTTAAGTGCAAAGGTGAATTGATCAACATGGTTATAATTATTGTTATATAACTTCGAAATGATTATGTATTTCTTTGATATATGAATATTTTGGCTCAGTAGTGCAAAGATGACTTGTTGATGAATATCTTAGCTTCAGTAGTGCAAAAGATGAATTATTGATGAATATCTTTTGCTTCATAATGCAAAGATGACTGTTGTTGAATATCTTTGCTTTGTAGTGCAAAGATGAATTATTGATGAATATCTTCGACTCGTAATGCAAAGATGATTGTTGTTGAATATCTTTGCTTTGTAGTGTAAAGATGAAGCTGTTGATGAATATTTTTGGCCGTGGTGCAAAGATGAATTTATTAGTATGATTATGAGCAGAACTATGATTTGGTATAACCATGATATTTGATGTTTCGGTAAAGACGGATGATGAAAATTATCTTCGTCTTGGATGAGAAGAGGAATTTAGAATCACAATTATGATTATGAGTTATCAGAAGACCCCAAATTATTAATAAATGAAATTTATTTTCCTCCATTTATTATTTTGAAATATTAAGGGTTGATTTGATTAATGTGGATAGTTATGGGTAAAATACGCAAGTATTTCAAAATAAGCAAGTGGTTATAAAATATTCATTGTTGTCGGGGAATATTCGTTTGGTCGTGGAATATTCTTTGCACGTTGGGAATATTAAATGCATTTTGACAATAAAGATTTTGTGGGCCCCATAACTTGAAAGCGATTGGATAAAAGAAAACGACAAATATAAGTGGTTTAAAAATAACACAGTAGTTGTTATTCAGAATTATCTTTGTTAAAATACTCGGTGGTTAAAACACAAAGTAGCATTACGGTATTGCACCAATTATTGATTCTTACGTAAGAAGGCACTACTTAATAATGGTTACGATAATTCTTGTTCGGTATTTTATTGATTTAATAATTCTTTGCGTTGATATTTTATATTGTTGTTGTTTTGATAATTGTCATACACAAGTATTATTCATTATCGATGCAATAATTCATATTATCTGAATAATATTATTAGATAACATTATTGGCAATGTCTAGAAAGTTACATCTAAGGAGAGGTTTGGTCACCTAATCAAGGCGCATGAAGAAGAAATTCTTATTCGAAAAGCCCTCTTCCAGGAATTGCACGGTTGTCAATATTGTGATTACGTAATATTATTTATGAATAATTAATTATTGATTCATATGATGAGAGAAAATATTAATTTTATGTGGATATAGATGGAGAAAATTTTTAATGTGATAATTGTTGAAAATTGAAATTTTATCTTTTTACGATAAGATAATTCATTTAAATGTGTTATTATATTTTAATAATATAATAATGGTGATATTTTTTACAACGAATGTGGGATATATGAGTATATGAGGAGGAAGAGTATTTTTGTTGCAATAAATGTTTAAAACATGTTAAACATGCTCGGTGGACCCCATTTATTGATCGAAATTTGATTATAGCTTTGTAAAATCGCTTGGTTTGTGGATTTCGGTCAATTTCTGTTTGGAATTTGGAAAAACTTTCTTCTGCAAAGTTGTAGAGAATTGAATTTCCTATAAAAACTCGCGAGATTCAAATTTTTCTGATAAAAGGGCTATTTATTATGAATTATTGAAGTTCTAAAGCTCGAAATAATTAATTTTTGGAAGTTTAAAATATTTTTAATTACAAAAACGTTTTTTAAAAGTTTTGTGAGGTGGGATACTTGTGTTGAATGCTGAATTCAGTTGATAAAAAGTGTGCGTAAGAATTTAATAAATATATATTAATATTTTATTAAATTTTTCGCTTAAATGTTCTAAGCAATTTCTATAAATAGGTGCTTGGGTTAGAATTGAAAATCACACCGTAAGCTGAAGTTTTCTCTCTATATTATTGAGCGTATTCTTGTGAGTATTTTGAGTATACTTTGAGTATTGCTATCTTTGCAAGTTCGAGTCATAGCTTTATATCCGGTGTTTCAACTAAATCTTGTCTTTTCGAGGTTAGGGATATTATTTTTTCGTAATGATATTATTTCTTCAATATCATTAGGTTGAAATATTGATCTGAAGTTTTGATCAAATTTGGAACTTTTGGTGTCTGAGTTCTTATTCACGTATACGATCTTTATTCACGATCTGATACTTATTCACGAATACTCAAGACTATTCATCGAAAAATGAAAAATTTTCTTTTCGTCTAAAAATATCTATCTCGGATACTAGCTTTGATTGTATCCATGTTTTGATCATTCTTGAATTTTACACCACTTTGTGATTATTTTTGAGGTATTTTTGGACGTGGATAAAACAAAGTACGAATCCTTAATCCTTAATCCTTGTCATTTTGTTTCAATTGGATTCGTTTTTAAAAATATTTTTCATCATCTTTGGTCTTAAATGATGATATTATGGAATATCTTTGGCACGTAGTGCAAAGATGAATGATTTCTGAAGAATATCTTTGCCTAGTAGAAAAAGATGAGCAGTGTTTAGATGAACATGACTAATGATGAATATCTTTGGCACAGAAGTAAAAGATGAATATTTGATTCAGATATATTGATTGATGTTTAGGGGATAAAAGATAGACAATGAACTTTTAAATTCATACATAGAAGATAGTTGTTTGCATTCTCTACTTAACTCTTCTAATGAATTATTATTTCATTGCTGCGAATATTGATTTAAAATTTGTTGTCTATTGTATTCTATTAGATTTTTTCCTGTTGAAGACTAACGATAATTTGTTGTATATTATCTTAGTCATAATATTCTTTTCTTGGGCTAGTTGAGCTTACCCTTTTCCTTTTTATTCCATTTTTTCTTCTCGGGAGGCGAGAATATAATAGTAGTTTAGTCGGGGTATGGAATGAAAGTTCTAGAGAGAGTTGTTTAGTAGTCCTCACCATTTTTTGTAAAATAATGTATCAATAAATGTGATGAGGATTTATTTGAGTATAGATATTGTCTAGAAGATAGTATTTGTATTCAAACTCACAGTTTCTTGTTGTAATAATAAAGTTGTAGTTGTTTACATACCATGTATTGACAACTCGGAATGGGTGATGTATACCTATTTTGGGGCGTCACGAGTTATTCATATGATTGTGGAAAGGAACTGTTGATTGATGTTCTGAGGATAAAATATTGTTGATGGACTTTTAACGTGGAGAAGACAATAGACTTTATAGTCTATTTGACTTTTTAATGGATTGCTTTCGTTCCGGCAACTACTATGGTTGAAAAGTTTTATCATCTACCATATGTTCTAAATCTACGATTTATTATTGATGAAGACTATTGATAATTTATGTATCTTTAGTTATAATATTCTTTCTTGAGCTAGTTGTGCTCACCCTTTTGTTTCACAATTCCTTCGTGTAATAAAAGTGTATTTGGGTTGGAAAGGGGATAACAAGAGAATAGAGCGGTGGTCTATAGTTGTTGAGGTTTTCCTAAAGAGTATGAAAATAATTTTATTGAGGACTTTAGTGTGTTGTATTTTATACATCATTTAATAGTTATTTTTGGTGAATTAAATAGGGTGAGGCGAACCCAACTTTGGAAGGGTGTTTTGTCACTATCATACAAGATGTCTAATGACATACAAACTTCGTGTTATCATAAGACATGGTTGTGCTCATCCACTTGCTGAGTATATTTACAAGCACTACCTATATAATCTTGGTGTTTGTTTGGAGTATAATACCCAATTAGAGACAGTGGAGATAATGATATGTCAAGAGAAGACTCACCATTGGGAAGAATATGATAGTAATCTTCTCGTTTTTCTTTGGGGTCTATTAGAATTCAACGAGGATAATTACGTGGCATATGATATCTCTTTTATAACCTAAAAAGCGTGGCCTCCCATGTATGAAGGTTTCCTTGAGCACTTCCCAAAGATTCTAATTTTAAAATAGTTTTGACTATACCTTTATGTAAGGTGTCATTGTGACGCTTTACAGTTGGTATATATTTGTATCCAAACTCACAAAGATATGTGTTGTTGTATTTTGCATGCGACAATTGTTGTAATAAAGTTGTAGTTGTTTTTAGTACCATATATTTGGCAACTCGAATGGGTTGGATTGAATGGACCTATTTTGGGGCGTTATAATAATCATACCAAGTCCATCTATGCACGTAAGCTAAAGATGACTTTTATCATGATATAAGCGTGAGGATGATGATGATGATATAAGCATTAATCAAACAAAAATAAGGATAAATATTAAAGACTTTAAATTTATCAAATATTATCAATCACTTAATAAACTCATAATCTAATATTATTAATATTATAACAATATTTTAATCACTTCTTAAACTTATAAACAATTTATTTCAATTATTCACACTTTACCAAATAATGCATTTAATCATTCAAAATGTCATACTCATAAGATTTCATCACATGATGATCAAATCCCTCATCAAAAATCTGCATATACCTATATAGGATTCCCAAGCCATAAAATCCTATTTTCCAATTTTGTTACTTCAAATAACATATTTAATTCATTTACTCATAACTAGTTCATTTTCATGAAAAATACCAAATCAGTCCCAAAATATTTCTTTTACGGGATTTAGCGAGAATATAGTCCCATATTGAACATATATTTTCTCGAGGAATTTTTAAAATTCATTTACTATTTTTCATATAGCCAAAAGCGTCGAATATTTAGACATTTATCATAAATTATACTTTTGTCCAAAAATTCGAAATTTACAGGGTATACTCTGTTATATACATGTACCTCCAATAAAAATTTTACCAATTTTGGAGTTAACCACAAGGAGTTATAAGGGTTTACTTTTAAAATAGTTTTTTCTTATAAAATCCATAACTCTTAATCTATACATCCAAAAAAATCGCCATCTTTGGACACAATATAGAAAACTCATCAAATTATCATTTCAAATTTTTCCGAGAATTTTGAGGGTCGGAAAAATTACAAAAGCGCAAATGGATTTTCACCGCCATGCAGTAATCCACGTAAACAGGTCATTTCCACAATTTAATAAGGAATGAATACAAAGGATCATTCACCATGCATGTGGTAATCCACATAGGCGAGTTATTCCAGCGAGAATAATAAAAATAGAATAACGAGAAGAATTCACCATGCACGCGATGATAGCCGCATGACGGAGTTATTCCCAATGAGAATAATAAAGAATTGAACCGGTCATGCGTAATCCTCATGCACGAGGATATTCCAATGAATAATAATAAAGAATGGAACCGAGGTCAGCGTAATTCGCACAGACAGGATATTCCAACAGAATAATAAAGAATGGAATAACAACAAAAGAATTCACCATATATGTGATGGCGCGCACAGACGGTATGTTCTAATAGAATAATAAAGAATGGAACAAGTCATGCGTAATCCGCAGGCGATGGATATTCTAATGTAGAATAATAAAGAATGGAACCGGTCATGCGTAATCCATGCGAGACAGGATATTCCAACAGAATAATAAAGAATGGAATAACAAATGAGAATTCACTAGGCATGCGATATCGCCATACAGACGAGTTATTCCAGCGAATAATAAAGAATGGAATAACAAAAGAATTTCACCATGTATGTGGTACTTGCCGTAGGCAGAGTTATTCAACATAATAATAAAGAATGGAATAACTTGACCCTTACGAGTATTGAAAAAAAACAACTCTCTTCATGAATACGAAAGAATAATACCCTTACCTTAGAAGAAAATGGATATTGGAATAATGAGGTAGCAGACTTTCTTTTTTTTTTCTCTCTATAATTTCTCTCTATAATAATTGTTCTAAAGCTTTAGTGAATTGGTGAGAAATGAAGGAAGAATGAGCTTATTTATAGGAAAATATAGTTTCAATAATTACACGCGTTTAGGGCTCGAAAATTATTACGATATAATACCTTCCTCTTTTTCTTCATTTTTAATTTAGTCCCGCAAGTATTATCAAACTTGCACCACTTCCCCTAATAGTAAATAATGTGAATCAATAGTTCAATCATGTGAATCAATAGTTATAATCATGTGAAAATACGAATTACGATTATAGTACCTCCATCTATACCTTCATTTTTTATCTTAGTCATTGCAAGTATTATCAATCTTGCACCAACTCCCCTAATAGTACAAGAATGTGAATCAATAGTACACACATGTGAACAAATAGTTATAATCATGTGAATTAATAACAATTAATTGCTCATTTATTCGATTAATTACGATTGATCAATATAACCTCCAGGACATCAATTATTATCGAAATAAATGTCGATTTCCACTAACACTTAACAATCCCAACATAATGAAAATATTTTCTCAAAAATTTTATTTTTGAAATTTTGAAGGTTGACTTTTTACGAAAAAAGTCAACTATTAACTTTTGACCAAAAAGTCAACCCAGAAACCAAATTTTGTGTTTATAGTCTATTTCTACTAATTTTATCGTTCAGGACTCAAATATCGCATTCAGCGTCTCCAAATTCAACTCGAACTCAAATTGATTTTTAATAACATTCATCATTAATATTATAACTCATGATATTTAACAACTAGGTCGTTTCGAGGAAAGAGGGGCTTTTCGATAAGAATTTCTCCTTATTGGTAGCCTTGATTAGATGACTAAACCTCTTGAGAACTTCTAGACATTGTAAATATTTTTAATTTAATAATATGAATAACTTTGTCGTCTAAATTATTGATTTAATAATATAACATTTTATCACGAGATGATCTTTGTGACAATAATCGAATCGATAATATGAGAGATATGATGCATCATCAATTCTTCGTAGCAATAATTGAGTATAAGCGAGTGACTTCTCACGTAAGCATCAATAATCAATACCGTGTGTTACTATGAAACCACACATATTACTGTACTTTTACTACCGGGTAGTTTAACAGTTTTAACGGTAACACTTTCGCCGTTATTTTTAATAAAAGATAACTCTGTCGTTTTCTTAATACGACAATACTTCCGTTGTGGGGTCCACCAATGATTGTGCCGTCGTACGAATATTCTCTGTTAAAACGAATATTCCTCGACCAATCGAATATTATATAACCACTTGCTTGTTTTGCAAAATTTGTAAATATTACCCACAACTATAACATTATATCAAATTCACACCATAATATTCAAAAAAATATTTTGAGAAATTTAAATCTTTATTCAAAAAATTTGGGGTCTCACAATCTCCTCTCCTTATGAAATTTTCCCCTCGAAATTTTATGCGACGCACTGGTATCTTAGAAGAGGTGAGGATACCTTGACTTCATTTCATATTCAACTCTTGAGGTATAACCTTTGAGTGTTGAATACGATCCTTCTTATCAATATTTTAACACGTATCTCATCATACGTTAAATCTTACGCTATCTCGTCTAGTTCTAATTTAATAATGTGGTTGGTCATCCACATATTTACGTAAACATCGATACGTGAAAAGCGTTATAAACACGTGACATACTTGGTGGTAAAAGCGAGTACATAGGCCACGGTTCCTACTCCATCGAGGATTTCAAATGGGCCAATTAAATCGAGGGTTGAAATAACGCCTTCTTGAACCTTCTTTTTCACATTCATTAGATTCGGGTGTGTAGCTTGAGCGGCTTTAACTTTATTGATTAAAGTCGATTCTACTCGTATATTGATATCACCACGTGGGTCCTTAGAGTCTTTAACTCTATCTTCATCATTTGTAAGTTATATGAAATGGGTTTTTGTGTCAACAAAATCGCACTCGTAAACGCATACGATCTTCTACTCAACGCGTTAGCTACCACGTTCTCTCTTCCACAATGATATTGAATGGTATGATCGTAATCTTCAATAGCTCGAGCCAACGTCTTTGGCGCATGTTACGTTCATTTTAGTTGAAGAAATATTTGAGGGTTTTAGAAAAGGGTTTTGTCTTTGGGGTTGATACAAAATTCAATTTCGAGCTCTAGGGGTAAGCTAAGAAGTCTTGAGAATACGTCGGAAATTTATTAACAATAGAAATATCATTCAAAAGCGTGACCCTCATCCAAGACTTGGATAACACGTCACATTGATATCTATCGACTTGCCACCGTTATTCACGGCGTCCCTATGGATATTCTAACCGGTGTATTCCAAGACTTTGAAGTCACCAGCGAAAGGCTCAGGGCTCTTTACTTATGACTTGATATGACAATGATTGACTTTAGTGGTTTGGTTTCTTGAATTCACAAAACAGGTTGGTTAGGAATATGAAAGCTAACAACCTTACGAAAATAATCGATTTTAGCATGATGAGTAGTTAACCAATCAATCCCTAAAATCACATCAAATGCAAGTATTTTCAAAGAAATAAGATCGACGGAGTAGCGTGAAAGTGTCGATTTGAATTAAACAAGATTTATAAATAGTGGAGGTAAGCGAATGTTTCTCTAACGAGTATCAACAGATAAAAGAGCCAAGTTCAAACATTGAACACCACTAGGTGAAATAAAAGAGTTGGTAGACCAGAATCGAATAAGGTATAAACTTCGTGAGAGTTTATGATTAACTTACCCATAATAACTTCATTCGGGTTCCTCGATAAACGCTCTCACTTAAACTATGAGAGTTTGACTTATGGGACATCCTTTAGGCGTCACCATCCCAGTTGGACTTAAATTTGCTATAGAGTACATTCCACCCTTTAATTGCTTTGCCACATTCACGATCTATGATTGAATCATTACTCTCCGATCCATATCAAATTGGGGTTAACCGATTCGCACTAAGTAATTCGAATTCGATGTTGGATTCTCCCAATTTGTCAAAAGCGAAATCCATTTCATCTATTTTGGCCTTATTAGATCGGACGTCTTTTTCTACAATATCAACTCGTTGTGCGACTTTTACCCATGCATCATCTATTCTCATTCGTTCATTTGCTTCTTCTTTCATCAAAACCTTGATCATAGCATTCTCGATTCAACTCTAATATCTTATACTCGCCAAAGAGTGCTTACATTCAAGCATCGCTGACATCGAGTAACACAATTTTGAATTATTGCATCCCTTTTGCTCCACGATGCTTTCCGCCGTTCTTGACTGCTCTTCTTCTAACTCATGAATACAATTTTGTAATTCTAAATTTCGATCATAAAATTCTTCTAATAAATTCTCCTCATGTTCCTCTTCTTCATCTTCTTCTTCTTCTTCCTCACTCTCAGCTGCTACCTCTGCGACTAGCTCAGGTGCAGCTATTAGTTCTTCACTCTCCACGTAGATATCTCTAATTTCTTCTTCACACGACATCACATTAACTTTGGTTGGTGATTAAAGGTGTCTCAACGATCTCATGTGCTTCATTCTTTGATCTCAACATTTTCGGATGCAATTTTCAAACAACGCCACAAAATAAGGGTTAATTAACATATCACATATTATCCCTATACTACGTGAGACCAATTAATACCAAATAAACTTAGGTAGGTCATACTAGCGAAGGAATTCCCGTCTCTCTCCTCCTAGTTCTTATCTCACATCTCACCCCGGTGATCATATCCCTAAGCTTTGATACTAGCCTGTGGCGCCCCCTAAAAGCGGTATACATCACCCATCTTGAGTAAATCAAATACATGGTACAAAATTCAAATAAAACTTAATTATATAACGATAAGTGTAAAATACGACAAAACATAATCTAAGAGTTTTAATAAGAATATTGTTATCTGAAGCAATATCCACACTCGATGGAGTCCTCATTACATTTATTGTCACTTTATTTAATAGAATAGTGAGGACTACTAGAGCTATCATCCGGACCATCACTCCATTCCCCGACTAGTCCCAAGCTACGTTCTCATTTCTCAAGAAAACGGTGAAGAAAGGGTGAGCTCAACTAGCCCAGAAAAAATATTACGACTAAGATAATGCCAGAATAAATTATCATTAGTCTTCAACAATGTTAAACTGATAAAATACAATAGACATCAAGTTTAACTGCAGCGGAATAAGCAATCCATTAGAAGAGTCAAATAGAGCATGATATCTACTATCTTCTATGATTTAAAATGTTTTCATCAATTTTATCATTTGAGACTCGATTTTAATAAATAAACCATATCATCGAATCTTCCCTGCACTACGGGCCAAGGATATTTATTAAATCATCAATGGTCATGACTGTAAGACCCCATCTTATTATGAATAAAAATTAAATTTTCTCTATTTATTATCTTGAAATAATAAGGAGTTAATTTGATATAATACTTTGGTTATGGGTGAAATGTGCAAATTTTACAAAATAAGCAAGTTGTTATAAAATATTCATTTTTTTGTTGGGGAATATTTGTTTGGTCATGGAATATTCTTGTTGTCGTGGAATATTAATACAATGGCTGCTTGACCATTCGTGGGCCTCATAATGAGAATAAGCTGTCGGATGAAGAAAATGACAAGTTTGAGTTTTTATAAATAATTGGCGTAGTTATTACAGATTAACCTTATTGGAATACCCGGTGGTTAAAATATAATAATACTGGCGTGGGTTGCGATGAGTAGCACACGGTATTGCACAATATTTTTGAATTATTGATTCTTACGTGAAGGCACTACTCAATAATTATTACGATAATTACTTTTCAATATTTTATTTTATTGATTGATAATTCTTTGAGTTGATATTTTATATTATTGTTGTTTGATAATTATCTTTGCATAGTATTTCCCATTATCGGATCGATAATTCATATTATTTGAATAATATTATTAGATAACATTATTGGCAATGTCTAGAAAGTTACATCTACAGGAGAGGTTTGGTCACCTAATCTGCTTGGCGCTTGATGAGGAGAAATCCTTATTGGAAAGCCCCTCTTTCACAGGAGCATGCTGGTTGTCATAATTGTGATTACGTAATATTATTTGTGAATAATTAATTATTGATTTATATGATAAGGAAATATTTATTTGATGTGGATATAAATGATGGATTTATTTATTTTATGTGGTTATAATTGAAGGATTTAATGTTGAGGTGTTTTATCAGTATTTTTGTCGGAATGGAGGTATTAAAAATCAAATCAGTATTTTTACGATATATTGCGTGAGTTATAATTTTTAATCAAATAGTTGGATCGTTGTGATTTTTGGATATGTTATACATATATAAGTTGAGTATATGTCCACAAATTTTGAACCGATTAAAATGAGCGTATGATTTGTTATAAATTTTAAAAGGTGATTGATTCGGAAATTAGGTTTATAAATGATTTTGGTAGAAAATTCTAGAATTGAGTGGGCCCCACTTGTGATTGGTGAAGAAATGTCTTTGAATTTTATTTCAAATGTGGTGGGTGGCAATAGTAGCGAGGTAAAGCCATCAAGTAGCTTGAGTTAAATGCCTTGGCGTCTTTAACATTTTTCTATAAATAGAGGCTAAGTTAGAATTGAAAATCACCGTAGAAACATAAGCTTTTCTCTCTCTCTCTCTATATTATTAAGCGTATTTTGTGAGTAATTAGATACTTTGAGAGTTCTTTATTCGATTATAAGTTTCATTGACATCACTTAGGCCTTTCATTAGAAATACTAATTCTTTGAGGTAAGGGATGTTATTTTCTTCTTAAATGATTTTATTTTCTTGATATCGTTATCTTAGAAATATTGGTTTGAACTTTTTAATCAAATTTGAAACTTTTGTGTTGGGGTTACTATTCACATATACGTCACTATTCACGAATACGACACTATTCACCGAAAAATGAAATTTTCTCTTTTTCGTCCCGGATGTCTTTTATAGTTACTATCTTTGATTGTATCCATGTTTTGATCTTTATTTTGAATTCTACTTCACACTTGGTTATTATGGAGTATTATTGAATTTGGATAAATCGAAATCACGAATCCCTAGTATTTGTCCTTACATCTTCTTTGGATTCGTTCTCTAAAATGTTTTTAATCATCCTAGTCCTTAATGGTGGTACTTGATGAATATCTTTGGCTTTGTAGTGCAAAGATGAATGATTTACGATGAATATATTTGGGCGTAGTGCAAAGATGAGCAGTGTTGAGATGAACATGACCAATTTGGTGATCTAAATGAATATCTTTGGCTGTAGTGCAAAGATGTAGTGCAAAGATGTATATTGATTGATGTTCTGAGGATAAAATATTGATGATGGACTTTTAAATTCATAGATGATAGTAGATTTCATTCTACTTAACTCTTACAATGAATTATTGTTTCAACTGCAGTTGTTGATCTAAAACTTGTTGTCGATTATATTTTATCAAATTTTTTTTCCTGTTGAAGACTAAGGATAATTTGTTGTATATTATCTTAGTCATAATATTTTTTAATGGGCTAGTTGAGCTCACCCTTTTCCTTTTTGTTCCATTTTTCTTCTCAGGAAGCGAGAACATAGCAGGAACCAGTCGAGGTATAGAGTGATGGTCCTAGACAGTTATTTTAGCAGTCCTCACTATTTTTGTAAAATAGTACATCAATAATTGTAATGAGGACTTTATTGGGGTGTTGATATTGTCTAGAAGACAATATTTATATTTAAACTCACAGTATGTGTTGTCGTATTTTGCACGACAATTGTATTAATAAAGTTGTAGTTGTTTTTCCGTACCATGTATTTGGTGACTCGAGAATGGGTGATGTATACCTATTTTGGGGGCATCACGGTTAGTATCGAGCTTAGGGATATGGTCTCTGGCGGAGATCGGGGAATAGAACTAGGAGGGAGAGATGACTAATTCCTTATTAGTGTGTCCTACTAAGCTTATTTGTTGGTCGGTCGTAATATAGGGATATTATGTGATATGTTAATTTGTTTAATTAACCCCTGTTTTATGGCGATTTTAAGAATGGCGGCGAGAAGCGTTAACAATGGAGTCTATGAGGCGTGGAACAACCTTTGATTACTGACGAAGAGCGTGTAGCGAGGAAGGAAATATTCCTCCTGTAAAGCAACACTATCGAGCAAGCGATGAATGATGCGATGTTTAGAAGCTTTTTGCGAGTTCATGCAAAATCAGACGAGGAGACTTCGTGTACAAAATACTGGTGGAAATGATAGCAGCCTTGTGATGCATCCTGACCAGCGAGTTCGAGGAGTTGGGACCACCAGTTTTTGGGGAAAGCCGATCCGATTAAAGGCGGCGTGGGTTAAGCAAATGACCAAGATATTCGATGTCTTGGGATTTGCGGAGGAACAGAAGGTTCCATTCGCCACCTTTATGTTAAAGTGGTGAGGCGATTCTTTGGTGGGAATCGTAGGCGTACTGACCGACCGCTTTTCAACATGTCTTGGGAAAAATTTGAAGCTGTTCAATGACAAGTACTTTCACGAAAGTATTCGTCATATGAAGGAGGTAGAGTTTATTAGTGGAGCAGAACAACATGGCGGTGTCCCAATACGAGGCAAAGTTCGTGGAGTTATCGAGTTTACACCTCATTTGGTAGAAAATGAGGAGCGTATGACGCGGATGTTTACGAGAGGTCTAAAACCGAGATTCGATAATATCTTATCTCTCATAAATTTTCTTTATATTAGGATGTTGTAAATAGGGCTCAATTATTAGGCGTGATAACTAGTATGTTCAATGGGGACCCTGATCGAGGTCATCTGGGTGTGGCGATCATCTCGGGCGATGATAACCAATGAGGAGGAAAAATACGGACAAAAGCGGTAACCACTCGGGTGGTCATCGTGGCCGTGACAATAGGAGAGGTGAGTCAGTGGAAATTTCAAAAGAGGAGATTCAATGATAGCGGAAGACATCGACCAAACACCGGCACCAACAACAAATTCTAGGGGAGGAGAGCGATAGCTAGTTAGATCTTCAGAGATGAGAGAGGAGAGGACACATAAGTCCAAATTGTTCCTGACCTTCAAGTGTGTTTCAATTGTGGAAAAGGCGGTCACGCATGCCCGATTTTTTGTCAGTAGTAAAAGTCAAGTCCAAGCTGGGGACGGCGACACCAAAAGCGACTACTGAACAAAACAAAAGTCGGTGGTTTAAGGAAGGCGTTTGTCGTGGTGGTTGCCAAAACGCGAGAAACCCGAGCGAGGTGATCACGGGTAAGCTAATCTTGAACTCTTGCGAAGTTTTATACCTTCTAGAATCTGGTTCTACCCATTCTTTTATCTCTCTACTTGTGCTCAGCGTTTAAACTTGACTCAGGAGAAATTGGACTTTAACTTATCTGTTGAAACTCCGTTGGGTGAAACCTTCGTTACATCTCTGGTTTATAAATCTTGCTTTGATCAAGTTAGCACAATCACATTACTGTTGATCTTATTTCTTTAAAGATACTTGCATTTGATGTGATTTTAGGGATTGATTGGTTAACCACTCATCATGCCAAAATTGATTGTTTTATATAAGGTTGTTAGTTTTCATATTCTAACCAACTGTTATCTGAATTCAAGCAACTAAACCACTAAAATCAATCACGGTCATATCAAGCCATAATCTATTCATTTATTGAAAAACGGATGTCAAGCTTTCTTAACCCATATGGACTTGAACAAAAACACGTCAGATTTGAATAATATTCCCGTTGTTAATGAATTTCCTGACGTATTTCCTGAAGAACTTCCTGGTCTACCCCCAGAGCGTGAAGTTGAATTCTTTATTGATCTTAAACCGGGTATTAAGCCCATTTCTAAAACCCCATATCGAATGGCTCCTATTGAACTTTAGGATTTAAAAGTCCAACTACAGGAATTGTTAGACATCGGTTTCATTCGTCTAATACATCTCCTTGGGGTGCTCTGTTTTAATTTGTAAAAAGAAAAAGAGCGGAGTATGCGACTTTGTATTGACTCTAGAGAATTAAACCATGTCACCATCGAGAATAGGTATCCACTACCTCGCATTGATGACATATTTGACCGATTTGCGAGAGCACAATACTTTTCAAAGATCGATCTTCGTTACGGATATCATCGGTGAAGATTAAAAGCGAGGATATTCCAAAGGCGCCTTGAGAACTTCGATGCGGGCATTATGAATTCTTAGTCATGTCTTTTGGATTGACTAATGCTCCTGCTGCTTTCATGGATATGATGAATTGTGTATTCAAGGAATATTTGGATTAGTTCGTTGTTGTCTTTATTGATGACATCCTCATCTATTCCAAAAGCCGTGAAGATCATGAGCACCATTTGAAGCTGGTACTTCAAAGACTTCGTGACAACAAGCTATACGCCAAGCTAAAGAAATGCGAGTTCTGGCTTAAGGAAGTAGCATTCCTTGGGCACGTGGTGTCAAAACATGGAGTATCTGTTGACCCAACAAAGATTGAAGCAATCCAAAGTTGGGAGCAACCAAAGTCGGCGACCGAAGTGCGTAGCTTTTTGGGCTTAGCTGGTTATTATCGAAGATTCGTGGAAGAATTTTCTCGAATCGCTACTCCGTTAACTCAGCTGACTCGGAAAGATGCAAAATTCGTATGGAATGAGGAATGCGAGAAGAGTTTCCAAGAGCTCAAGAGGAGACTCATTTTGGCACCTGTTCTGACAATACCATCTGGTTTGGATGGATTTGTTATCTACAGCGATGCTTTAGGCAAAGGGTTAGGATGTGTTCTCCTGCAATATGGAAAAGTCATAGCATATGCCTCGCGACAACTCAAAGAATATGAGAGGAATTATCCTACTCATGATCTAGAGTTGGCAACAATCGTTTTTACGTTGAAAATCTGGAGTCACTACTTGTATGGGGAGAAAGTGGAGATTTATACGGATCATAAAAGCCTCAAATATTTCTTCACTCAAAAGGAACTCAACATACGGCAACGACGTTGGCTCGAGCTGTTGAAGGATTACGACCATAGCATTCAATATCATCCTGGAAAAGCAAACATTGTAGCTGACGCATTGAGTAGAAGATCGTGTACGGGTACGAGTGCAATGTTGTTAACACAAAGGCTCATATTGTATGACTTACAAAGGATGGAGATAGAGTTAAAAGCTCCAAGTACCCACGTGATGATGGCAAATATACGAGTAGAACCGACTTTAATCGATAAAGTTAAAGCTGCTCAAGCTACAAACTTGGAGCTGATGCGTATGAAAAAGAAAGTGCAAGAAGGTGTTATTCCGGAGGTAAGAATTGATGAAGAAGGAATACTTAGAGTCAACTCCAGACTTTACGTTCTAACGATTTTGACTTGAAGCTGAGAATCGTGATGGAGCACACACACACCATTTTGCAATCCATCCCAGGAGTACGAAATGTAATACCCAAAAAAAATAATAATAATAATAATAATAATGATAATAATAAATAAAGTAAATAGCATTTAAATCTATGTTTTAAATAGAATAATTGGGCTTGTCTTTTATTTGGGTCAATTTGATAATAATGTTTGTGGGCTATAACAATAAGTGATGAAAATATTAATCTTATAAATTTGGGCTTTAAAACTAATTAAGTTCAATGTTATAAATCCTATTAGGACAAGGATGATTAATTATATATATGACTCAAACCTAATTGTATTGGATTCCATCTATTATGAAGTGAAGAGAAAGGCGATAGGAGTATGAGAAAATAGAAAGAGAAAATTCTCCCAACCAAAGGTAATACCATTATTTTTATTATTGGGTATTTTTTAGTTATTTTATGATCGGATCTTGCAAGCTTAATTAATTTGATTGTTTATTGTTATAAGTCATGCCCGGAGGGAATCTCAATTAAAACTAGCAAATAAATAAAGTATAAATTAGATTAGCTTGTTTGGAACATGGAGTTAAATTTCAAAGTATTGTTACATATATTATATTGTGGTATCATGTTAGAATTTTTTTTTATATATTAGAGCGGAGTTGAGAATTATGATTAAGTTTGTAATTATTTAGAATTTGTTTGGGATATCGGGTTTATGAGTATTTCTTGTGAAGCAGAGGTAGAATAAATATAAGTACATAGTTAGTACAATGGTATTAAAAAGAAAATATATGGAGTGTAATAATAATAATAATAATGATTTGATTGCATCTGGGTAGTAGTATGTGAAATGAATGGCATCATTGTGCCTTTAAACAAAAAAAAAAAAAAAAACGCATTACTTAATAAAATATGTCATGAATAGTAATTGTTTTATTAGACTTATGGATATTTAGACTTCTTTTGGAAATTACAGAGTGCACAATAGGTGCATGCCTATTATATGGATACATATATATTAATTTGTAGTCTCCTCGATCACATGTTCTTAATAGTACTGAATTTTCATGTTTATTGTTAAAAAATAAAAAATTTAATAATTACATTATATAGTATTGCAAAATATTATGTTATACAAAATTTAAATGAATAAATAAAATATTTTGAAATTATAGAGATTATTATTATAATAATAATAAAATGAATTTATCAATGGGTTAAAGATGAAAGAATATTTTTATAAGTGTACTTATATTTATTATTATTTTGTTTAGTTAGTTCGAACGAAAAGGCGATGATTAAAGGCATATTAAATAGATTATGAATTACTTTGGAATTATTAGTTTGGATTATTTTTAATTTGAGGTGAATATGTTTAGAGTTACGAATAACGATTTGTATTTGATATCGTTGGCATTTGAGGTAAGATTTTGTGGAGTGTGCCATAAATGGTTTGGAAGTATCAGGTACGGATTCCGTACTCTTTCAGCGATACTTTTGTTAAATTTGATTTATTCGTTTTGTTCCTCGTTTCAAATTCTGTTATTATTTCACATAATTGTTTCTTGTGAAATTCATATATTTGTTTCATTTTGGAGTTGACACATTGGACTCGTATTTGTACTCTTTGAATTAGGATATCATGTTTAGTATTTATTTTTGATAATTGTAGAAGCAGTGCGTGTTGCTACATTATTTTTGAAACCTTGTGACTATAATTTGATTTGGTTCAACATGTACATATAGAACCCTTTTGTTAGTATTACGTCGCATGTGTTGTGACATAATATTTTTGTTAGAATATACCATAGGGTATTCTGAGCTATAACCACCGTGGGGTACCACGTGCATGTCGTCTTCGCACGAGGCGTGACACTTTTCCGTGGCGGTGTGATTAGTCCACTGGCGTCTCCGCTTTGGGCTCTAGGAGGAAGTGGGCCATTTGGTGTTTTGTTGTGGGAGGCGTATGGGTTAACCCCTAGTTTTCTGTTCAATTGGTGATGTTGTGCCAAACACACCTATCCGATTTGCATACATTTGATTCGCGATCCGATGTGTGATTCGGCCTGTAAGCATCATTTGACACTGCTGTGTGGCATTGTTTTGACTTACATGTGGCATTATTTTGACTTGCACATGTGGCAAGATATATTTTGGGCTCACCTTGGTATGAAATAACTCCACCGTTTGTTTCAAATTTATTATTTTATTGGATTAGTTTTGTTGGTTTTTGTTCGATTCAAGTCATTGAGTTAGTTACTTGATTCGCTATTTCTTTATTCTTTTATTGGATTAAATCAATTATGTTGATTCATAGATATTCCATTCGAGATCCTTGGATATTATATTTTTGTTCGTACTTGCACTTGAGGCTTGTTCAAGAATTTGTCTCAACATTTTTCGTATATCGGTTGTATATCTTTTGTATATCTGTATCCGTGATTTGGGCAATTGGCTCATCTTGTGTTTTTCTTCCAGCGGAGTTTCATAGGGTGATTCGAGGCTAGTGTGATGAGAGTTTTGCCTTTGACCGATTAGTTGATTCAAATTTTAAGGTTTAGAGAATTGTACTCGTTACTTTATTGATGGATCACCACTATTAATATTTTGAGGTTGTTAGTGCTTTGTTTATTTATTTTGAGGTTTGAGTTTGACCTCCCTTTCCTTTTCGGGAAGGGGTGTTACCACAAAATGTATCACGATCTTGATATACATTTTGGTGGAGCAATACGAAGAAAGAGATCGCGAGTTTATCTCGAGGTGTTTAACTTGTCAACGTGTAAAAGCGAGCATCAAGTGCCAAAGGGTCCATTGCAACCACTTGAGATTCCAAAATGGAAGTTGGAACACATTACTATGGATTTTATTACGGGTCTTCCCAAGGTTTCTCAAGGTATAGATGCGATTTGGGTTATTGTTGATAGATTAACCAAGTCGGCTCATTTTTTGCCCATACGTGAGACTTATTCTATTGAACATCTTGCTAGTATGTACGTAAATGAGATTGTGAGATTGCATGGCATGCCAGTATCCATAGTTTTGGATCGTGACCCAAGATTCACTTCACGATTTTGGGTTAGCTTGCAGAAAGCTATAGGGCGCTAATTTCTGATTGATTGACATACCATCCTCAAAGCGAGCGAGCAATCGAAAGGACTATTCAAACCCTTGAAGATCTATTAAGACTCTGTCTCCTAGATTTTAAAGGAAGTTAGGATAAGTACTTGCCACTGGTGGAATTCTCCTACAACAACAGTTATCAAGCAAGTATAGGCATGGCTCCATTTGAGGTGTTATATGGACGAAAGTGTCGTTCTCTAGTATGCTGGGACGAGGTGGGAGAAGCAACGTTTTCGACAAAAGAGTTATGCTGATCTTCATCGAAAGGACGTGGAGTTTAATATTGGAGATCATGTACTGTTATGTATTGCTCCATGGAAGGGAGTTACAATATTTGGGAAGAGAGGAAAGCTCAATCCACGAATTGTTGTTCCATTTGAGATTCTCGGCCGAATAGGAAATGTAGCCTATAGACTCGCATTACCTCCAAGTATGTCTCGTGTTCATAATGTTTTTCACATATTTATGCTTTGTAAATATGTGAAAGACCCAAACCACATTATTGTGTTAGAACCAGACGAAATAGCCGAAGATTTAACGTACGAGGAGGTACCTGTCAAGATATTAGATAGAAAAGAGCATATCCTACGAATAAAGGTTATACCACAAGTCAAGGTTTTGTGGAAGAACCATGCTATTGAGGAAATGACTTGGGAGTTGGAATCAAAAATGAAAGCGAGGTACCCTCACTTTTTGAAACACCAGGTACATACGTCAATTTCGAGGACGAAATTTCATAAGGAGGGGAGGTTGTAAGACCCCATCTTATTATGAATAAAAATTAAATTTTATCTATTTATTATCTTAAAATAATAAGGAGTTAATTTGATATAATACTTTGGTTATGGGTGAAATATGCAAATTTTACAAAATAAGCAAGTGGTTATAAAATATTCATTTTGTTTGAATATTAAATATTTACGCAACCATTCATGGAATATTCGAATAAGCGCCGAATGAAGAAAACGACAAGTTTGAGTGGAATATTCAGAGTTGATCTTGTTTGTCGGTGGTTAAAAATATAGTAATACTATTGAATATTCACGATATTTTGAATTATTGATTCTTATATAAGAAGGCACTACTCAATAATCGTTACAATGAATACATTATTGATTCAATAATTGCGTTGATGATTTTATAAAGCGACAAGTTTGATAGTTTTATAAATATTATCGGATCAATAATTCATATTATTTGAATAATATTATTAGATAACATTATTGCAATGGAATACATGCAAGGAAGGTTTGGTTAAAATATTGGAAAGCCTATCTTTTGAGG
Source organism: Panax quinquefolius (assembly GCA_020205615.1). NCBI lineage: Eukaryota > Viridiplantae > Streptophyta > Magnoliopsida > Apiales > Araliaceae > Panax > Panax quinquefolius. The sequence goes on from CM035172.1 coordinate 74,690,740, forward strand.
GCGGCTGGTTGTCATAATTGTGATTCTTTATATTATTTGTGAATAATTAATTATTGATTTATATGATAAGAAAATATTTATTTGATGTGGATATAAATGATGGATTTATTTATTTTATGTGGTTATAATTGAAGGATTTAATGTTGAGGTGTTTTATCAGTATTTTTGTCGAAATGGAGGTATTAAAAATCAAATCAGTATTTTTACGATATATTGCGTGAGTTATAATTTTTAATCCGACCGTTGGATCGTTTGGATATGTTATACATATATAAGTTGAGTATATGTCCACAAATTTTGAACCGTTAAAAATGAACGTATGATTTGTTATGAATTTTAAGAGGTGGTGATTCGTAAATTAGGTTTAAAAATGATTTTGGTAGAAAATTCTAGAATTGAGTGGGCCCCACTTGTGGTTGGTGAAGAAATATCTTTGAATTTTATTTCAAATGTGGTGGGTGGCAATAGTAGCGAGTAAAGCCATCGTCGGTAGCGAGTCAAGTCGATTAGGCGTCTTAACATTTTCCTATAAATAGAGGGCTAAGTTAGAATTGAAAATCACTTTGAAAAACATAAGCTTTCTCTCTTTCTCTCTCTATATTATCGGCATATTTTGTGAGTAATTAGATACTTTGAGAGTTGTTATTCAAGATAAGTTTCATTCAAAGATCACTTGAGCCTTTCATTCAAAATCTTGATTCTTTGAGGTAAGGGATGTTATTTTCTTCATAAATGATATTATTTTCTCAATATCGTTATGTCGAAATATTGGTTTGAACTTTTTAATCAAATTTGGAACTTTGGTGTGGGGTTATTTATTCACGATATCGTCACTATTCACGATATCAAAGATTATTCACGAATCGACACTATTCACCGAAAAATAAAATTTTCTCTTTTTCGTCCCAGATGTCTTTTATGGTTACTATCTTTGATTGTATCCATGTTTTGATCTTTATTTTTGAATTCTACTTCACATTTAGTTATTATGGAGTATTATTGAATTTGGATAAACCGAAATGCGAATCCCTTGTATTTGTCCTTCTGTCTTACTTGATTTGTTCTCTAAAATGTTTTTCATCATCCTCAATCCTTAATGGTGGTATTTGATGAACATCTTTGGCCTGTAGTGCAAAGATGAATGATTACTTGATTAATATCTTTGGCCCGTAGTGCAAAGATGAACAGGTGTTGAGATGAACATGACCAACTGGTGATACAAATGAATATCTTTGGCTCGTAGTGCAAAGATGTATATTGATTGATGTTACAGGGGTAAAATATTGATGATGGACTTTTAAATTCATAGATGATAGTATATTTCATTCTCTACTTAACTCTTCTAATGAATTATTGTTTCCACTGCAGTTGTTGATCTAAAACTTATTGTCGATTATATTCTATCAGATTTTTTTCCCTGTTGAAGACTAAGGATAATTTGTTGTATATTATCTTAGTCATAATATTCTTTCTTGGGCTAGTTGAGCTCACCCTTTTCTTTTTGTTCCATTTTTCTTCTCGAGAAGCGAGAACATAGCGAGAGAACCGATCGGGGTATAGAGTGATGGTCCTGAGCAGTTATTTTAGCGATCCTCACTATTTTTGTAAAATAGTAAATCAATAATTGTAATGAGGACTTTATTTGGGTGTTGATATTATGCAGAAGATAATATTTGTATTTAAACTCACAGTATGTGTTATCGTATTTTGCACGACAATTGTATTAATAAAGTTATAGTTGTTTTTCTGTACAATGTATTTGACGACTCAGAATGGGTGATGTATACCTATTTTGGGGGCGTCACAATGAATTTCATCACAATATAAGCATGAGGATGATGACAATGATATAAGCATTAATCAAACAAAAATAAGGATAAATATTAAAGACTTTAAATTTATCCAAATATTATCAATCACTTAATAAACTCATATTCTAATATTATTAATATTATAACAATATTTTAATCACTTCTTAAACTTATAAACAATTTATTTCAATTGTTCACACTTTACCAAATAATGCATTTAATCATTCAAAAATGTCATACTCATAAGATTTCATCACCAATGATCAAATCCCTCATCAAAAAATCAGATATACCCTATATAGGATTCCCAAGCCATAAAATCCTATTTTTCAATTTTGTTACTTCACATAACATATTTAATTCATTTACTCATAACTAGTTCATTTTCATGAAAAATACCAAATCGGTCCCAAAAATATTTCTTCTTTTGGATTTAGCGAATATAGTCCCATATTGAACATATATTTTTCTGGAATTTTAAAATTCATTTCTTATTTTTTTATATGGTCAAAAGCGCGAATATTTAGACATTTGTCATAAATTGTACTTTTGTCCAAAAATTCTGAAATTTACAAGGTATACTCCTGTTATATACATGTACTTCCAATAAAATTTTTACCAATTTTAGAGTTAACCACAAGGAGTTATAAGGGTTTACTTTTAAAATAGTCTTTTCTCATAAAATCCCTAACTCATCCAAAAATCGCCATCTTTGGACACAATATAGAAAACTCATCAAATTATCATTTCAAATTTTTTCAGAATTTTTGAGGATCGGAAAAATTACGAAACTGCAAATGTATTTTCACCCGCCATGCGGTAATCCACGTAAACAGATCATTTCCACAATTTAATAAGGAATGAATACAAAGGATCATTCACCATGCATGCGGTAATCCACATAGACAGGTTATTCCAAGAGAATAATAAAGAATGGAATAATAGAAGAATTCACCATGCATGCGATAGATCACATAAACAAAAGTTATTCCCAATGAGAATAATAAAGAATGGAACGAAGTCATGCGTAATCAAATACAGAAAGGATATTCCAATGAATAATAAAGAATGGAACTGAGGTCATGCGTAATCCGCATGATGGGATATTCCAAATGAATATTAAAGAATGGAATAACAATGAAGAATTCACCATGTATGCGATAGGCCTTACAGATAAAGTTATTCCCAACAAAATAATAAAGAATAGAACCAGGTAAATGCGTAATCCGCAGGCATGGATATTCTAACAAAATAATAAAGAATGGAAACCAGTCATGCGTAATCCGCACGCATGACGGGATATTCTAACATAATAATAAAGAATGGAATTAGGTTTTGCTTAATCCACGCGAGATGGGATATTCCAATGAGAATAATAAAAATGGAATAACAATAGAAGAATTCACCATGCATGCGATAGACCACACAGACAGGTTATTCCAACAAAATAATAAAGAATGGTATAACAATCCTTACGAGTATTGAAAGAAATAACTCTCTTCATGAAGACGAAAGAAATAATACCCCTTACCTTAGAAGAAACTGGATACTGGAATAGTGAGGTAGCAGACTTGTCTTCTTCTTTCTCTCTATAATTTCTCTCTATAATAATTGCTCTTGTGAGACTTAGTGAATTGGTGAGAATTGAAGGAAGAATGAGCTTCTAGTTATAGAAAAATATAGTTTCGATAATTGCACGCTTTTGGGGCTCGAAATATTACGATTATAATACCTTCCTCTTTTCTTCATTTTTTAATTTAGTCCTGTAAGTATTATCAAACTTGCACCACTTCCCTAATAGTAAATAATGTGAATCAATAGTTCAATCATGTGAATCAATAGTTATAATCATGTGAAAATACGAATTATAGTATAGTACCTTCATCTATACCTTCATTTTTAACTTAGTCATGCAAGTATTATCAATCTTGTACCAACTCCCCTGATAGTACAAGAATGTGAATCAATAGTACACACATGTGAACAAATAGTTATAATCATGTGAATTAATAGCAATTAATTGCTCATTTATTCGATTAATTACCGGATTTGTCAATATAACCTCCAGACATCAATTATTATCAAAATAAATGTCGATTTTCACTAACACTAACAATCCCAACACAATGGAAATATTTTTCTCAAAAAAATTATTTTTTAAATTTCGAAGTTTGATAGAAATTCTAGACATTGTTAATATTGAAATTTAATAATATGAATAACTTTGTCGTCTCAATTATTGATTTAATAATATAACATTTTATGCAGATGATACTGTGACAATAATCGAATCAATAATATGAGAGATATGATGCAACAATTACTGTAGCAATAATTGAGTATAACCGAGTGACTTCTCACGTAAGCATCGATAATCAATACTGGTGTGCTACTATGCAACCACATATTATTCGTACTTTTACTAATAGGGTAGTTCAACAGTTTAACGGTAACACTTTCATAGTTATTTTTAATAAAAGATAACTCTGTCGTTTTTTTACTACGACAATACTTAGTTATTAGGGTCCACCAATGATGATTGTGTCGTCATTGAATATTCTCTGTTAAAATAAATATTCCCCAACCAATAGAATATTATATAACCACTTGCTTATTTTGCAAAATTTGTTAATATTACCCACAACTATAACATTATATCAAATCCACACCATAATATTCAAAAAAATATTTCGAGAAATTTAAATCTTTATTCAAAAAATTTGGGGTCTCACAATCTTGACTTTGTCTCAGATTCTAACTCCCAGGTCATTTCTTCCACATCGTGGTTTCTCCACAAAACGTTGACTTGAGGTATAGCCTTGGAGCGTAGAATATGATCCTTTTTATCCAAGAATTTAACAGGTAACTCTTTATACGTTAAATCTTCCTCTATCTCGTCTAGTTCTAATTCAATAATGTGGTTCGGGTCTTTCACATATTTACGTGACATAGATATGTGAAAAACGTTATGAACACAAGACATACTTGGCGATAAGGCGAGTCTATAGGCCACAGTTCCTACTCGATCCATGGTAATGTGCTCCCACTTCCATTCTGGAATTTCAAGTGGTTGCAATAGACCTTTTGGCACTTGATGCTCTGCCTTGACTCGTTGACAAGTTGGACACCTTGAGATAAACCCCGCTATCTCTCTTTTCATATTGCTCCACTAAAATATATTTCGAATGTGACGCCCCCAAAATAGGTATATAACACCCATTCTAAGTCGTCAATAACATGGTACAAAAATAACTACAACTTTATTAATACAACATAAAAACTGTGAGTTTAAATACAAATATTGTCTTCTAGACAATATCAACACTCAAATAAGTCCTCATTACAATTATTGATATATTATTTTATAAAAATGGTGAGGACTACTAAAACAACTTTCTAAGACCTTCATTCCATACCCCGACTAGTACTCGCTACATTCTCGCCTCCTGAGAAGAAAAATAAAATAAAAAGGAAAAGGAAGAGCTCAACTAGCCCAATAAAGAAATATTATGACTAAGATAATATAGAACAAATTATCGTTAGTCTTCAACGAGGAAAAATCGATAAAATACAACAAGACAACATAGATTTGATTAATATTGGAATGAAATAATAATTCATAGATGAGTTACGTGAGAATGAAATCTACTATAATCTAAGAATTTAAAAGTCCATCATCAATATTTTATCCTTGTAACATCAATCGATATTCATCTTGAATCAAATATTCATCTTTGCACTACTGGGCCAAAGATATTCATCGATCGGTCATGTTCATCTCAACACTGTACATCATCTTTTGCACTCTGTGCCAAAGATATTCATCAAAATTCATTCATCTTTGCACTACTGAGCCAAATATATTCAATAATATCATCATTTAGGATTGAGGATGATGAAAAATATTTTAAAGAAAACAAATCCAGTGAAACAAAAGAACAAATATTAAGGATTCGTACTTTAAACAATCCGAGTTCAAAAATACTTCATAAATAGACATAGTGGAGTAAAATTCAAGAATGATCAAAACATGGATACAATTAAAGCTAGTATCCATAATAGATATTTTGGATAAAAAATGAAAATTTTAATTTATCTATGAATAGTGCCGTATTCGTGAATAGTGTTGTATACGTGAATAGTGCCGTATACGTGAATAGTAACCCCGACACTAAAAGACGAGAATTTCACAGGAAAAATCTTACCAATATCCCGACATAATGATATTAGAAGAAATAATATCATTTTAAAAAAAATATAACATCCCTTACCTTGAAAAGAATAGTACTTACATTTGGAATATCGATATATCAAGGAAAGGAACTTCGTATAGCAACTCTCAAAGTATCAAAATACTCAAAAGAATACGCTCGATAATATAGAGAGAGAAAACTTCAGTTTCTGGTGTGATTTTCAATTCTAACCTAAGCACCCTATTTATAGGAAAATGCTTAGAACACCAAAGCAGAAAATTTAATAAAATAATATTATTTATAAACAAACTTCACGCCCACCTCAAGACCATCTGAATTCAGCCACAAATGAGGCCCACAATAATGACAAAAAAAAAAAAAACATTTTTGTTATTAAAAATAATTAAAACTTCCAAAAATCAATTATTTTGGAACTTCAATAATTCATAATAAATAACCCTTTTGTCAGAAAAATTCAAAACTTATGTCTTTTTCATAGGAAATTCCATTATCTACAACTTTGTAAGTTTGAGTTTTTCCAAATTCCAAGCAAAAATTGACCGAAATCCACATACGGACGATTTTGCAGGCTATAATCAAATTTCAATCAAGAAATGAGGTCCACAAACATGAAAAATATGTTTTAAATATTTTTAGTAACAAAAATACTCTTCCTCCTCATATACTCATATATCCCACATTCATTGTAAAAATATCACCATTATTATATTATTAAAATATAATAATATATTTAAATAAATTATTTATCAAAAAAGATAAAATATCAATTTTTCAATAATTGTCACTTTAAAATTTTCTCCATCTATATCCACATAAAATGAATATTTTCCTTATCATATAAATTAATAATTAATTATTCACAAATAATATTATAGAATCACAATCTTGTGACGGGTTGTTCTATATGAAAGAGGGGGTTTTCAATAAGGATTTCTCTCTTCTTGCCAAGCAATTAGGTGACAATTAAACCTCTCCTTATGTAACTTTCTAGACATTGCATAATAATGTTATCTATTAATATTATTTCAATAATATGAATTATTGATCCGATAATGAAAAATAGTGTAGTGACAATTATTAAAACAACAATAATATAAAATATCAACGTAACAATTATTGAATCAATAAAATAAAATATCGAATAAAGAATTCACCGTGAATAATTATCGAGTAGTGCCTTCACGTAATAATCAATAATTGGTGTAATACCTGGTGCTTCTTTGTGTTTTAATAAGTTACTATTCGGGTATTTTAACTATTCTCGGATAAGATTATACACCTTCGTAGAATAAATCCTTACGATTCGATTTCTTTAAAATTACCTTAAATGACGATATTATCGAATATCTTTGGCAGTATTTATTAACAACTTATACTTATCGTTTCTTCATCGAGTCGGGGAGGAGATTTTAAAAAGGAGATTTAATGACGACCATGTGAAGACTGACAAAGGTTTTTAAAGAATCGGGTTCTAATGGAGGAGAACGACCAATGATCGTAATATTACAAATGCGAAAAGAGGGACATATCACCAAACCGCCCACAACAGATTCAAGGTATGCTATAATTGTGGAAAGGAAGGACATATCGCTCGAGATCAGACGAAGAATAAACCTAGTTCAATGAGGATGGTGACTCAAAAGAGTCGTCCAGAAAAGTCAAAGTCAACGCATTCTCGGGAAGAAGCGTTTGTTGTGATTGGTCATAATGCGAGGAACCCAAACAGGGTGATCACGAAGTAAAGCTATTTATAAATTCTCATGTAAGTTTATAACTTACTTACTTCGACAATTCTGGGTTACCCATTCATTTATCTCTCCTAAATGTGCTCAACGTTTAAACTTGACTCAGGAGAAATTAGACTTTGACCTATACATGCTGAAACTTTCTGTTAGGAGAAACTTTCATCACATCCAATCGCTTATAAATCTTGTTTGATTGAGTCGGGCAACCATCACCTTACCCGTCAATTTTATCTCTTTAAAGATACTTTGCTTTTGATGTGATTTTAGGATTGATGGTTAATACTCATCACGCCAAAATCGATTGTTTTCGTAAGGTTGTTAGTTTTCATATTCCTCAACTAACCTGTTGTGTAATTCAAGCAACTAAACCATTAAAATCAATCACTGTCATATCTAATCATAAAGCTATTCGTTTATCAAAAAATGTCGAAGCTTTCTTAGCCCATGTTATGGATTTGAATAAAGACACGTCAAATTTTAATAATATTCCTGTTCATATTGACTTTCTCGACGTATTTCTGAAGAACTTCCTGATTCACCCCAAAGCGTGAAGTTGAATTTTTATTGATCTTGAACTTTGTCCGCATAAAGCCCATTTCTAAAACCCCATATCGAATAATGGCTGATATCCGTGGAGTTAAAGGTCCAACTATGAGAATTGTTTGACATCGGTTTCATCATTGGTCCTAAGACATCTCCTTGGGGTGCTCTGTTTTTATTTGGTGTAAAGAAGAAGAGCGGGAGTATCGACTGCGATTTCAGACGACTATGGAATTAAACCATGTCACCATCAAGAATAGGTATCCCTACCTCGTATTGATGACTTGTTTGACCCGACTGATAAGGGCACAATTCTTTTCAAAAATCGATCTTCGCTCGATATCATTGTTTCAAGATTAGAAGTGAGGATATTCAAAGAGCGCCTTTTAGAACTTTGATGACGGGCATTATGAATTCTTAGTCATGTCTTTTGACTGCACTTAATGCTCCGCGGCTTTCGTGGATATGATGAACAAGTATTCAAGGAATATTTGGATCGGTTTATTGTTGTCTTTATTGATGACATCCTTATATATCCAAAAGTCGTGGAAGATCGTTGAGCACCATTTAATTTGGTACTCCAAAGGCTTCGTGAAAACAAACTATATGCCAAATTGAAGAAATACTGAGTTCGGCGAGGAAGTAGCATTCCTTGGAGCGCGTGGTGTGGCACATGGGAGTATCTTGTTGATCCGTGAAGATTGAAGCAATCTGAAAGTTGGGAGCAACCGCAAGCTTCGATTCTTGAAGTCGACGTAGCACGGGCTTACTGGTTATTAATGAAGGATCTGAAAATCGTGGAAATGAAAAGAATCGCGAGAAGAGTTTCAAGAGCTTAAGGAGACTTATTTCAAGACTGTTCTAACAATACCATCACGGTTCTTGGATGTTGTTTTCTCTGATGACTTGACGGGTTGGATGTGATGCCTCATCGCAACGTAGAAATTAGCCTTTCTCATGACAACATTAAAAGTATATGAAATTATCCTACCTCGTGATCTAGAGTTAACCTTGACGATCGTTCATACTTAAAGATATTGAGGCACTATCTATATAGAGGAGAAAGTGGAGATATATTAGGACCGTAAAGCCTTAAATATTTCTTCACTCAAAAAGAACTTCAGCGTGCGGCGGTGGCGTTGGTTGAGCTATTGAAAGATTAATACGACCATTATTCAATACCATCACGGAAAAGCGGCGTGGTAGTAGAGCGGTCGCGTTGAGTAGAAGATCATATGCGAGGAGCGAAAAGCGATGATGTCAAATATTACGATAGAGCCAACAACTTTAATAGAGAAAAGTTAAGGTTGCTTTCCATCGAGCCGCTGACGGCGGCACGCGTATGAAGAAGAAATACAAGAAGGAGCTATTCCTAAGCGAATTGATGAAGAAGGAATACTTTGAGTCCACTCTGACTTTGTGTTCCTAACGACTCGATTTGAAGTACAAGATTGCTATGATGGAGGCACACAATACACCATTTGCAATCCATCCTGGAAGTACTCAAATTGTATCGTGATCTTCTACGTACATTTTGGTGGAACAATAACTTGGCAAGAAGAGAGTTTTAAGCAGTTTATCTCGATGTGTTTAACTTGTCAACGTATTTAAAGGGAAACATCTAGTACCTAAATTCGCGCTACGGCCACTTGAGATTAACCAAATGGAAGGAACACTCATTTACCATGGATTTCGTTAGATTCACGAGAGGCGACGATTCGCCATTTCAAACTCGGTTATTTTTAAACCACTTATATCCATAGTTGGATCGTGACCGAAGATTAAAGCCAGACGAGGAAGTTGGCTTACCACAAAGCTATGGAGCGCGGATCTCATTACGATTCGCTTCATCCAATCGCTTTCAAACATTATGTTTGTTTCTTCATCCAATCGCTCAGTTATGGGGCCCACACAAGGTCGCTTGCAGGTCGTATGAATATTCTCAAACGAAGAATATTCCACGACCAAACGAATATTCTCCGATAAAATGAATATTTTATAACCACTTGCTTATTTGAAATATTTGCGCATTTTACACATAACTAACCACATTAATCAAATCAACCCTTACTATTTCAAAATAAAAAAAATAGAGGAAATTTAATTTCATTTATAATAAGTTGGGGTCTTACATCAAGTATCACCATTAAGGACTGAGGATGATGAAAAATATTTTAGAGAACGAATCCAATTAAAGACTTCTGGGAAAAAGGAAGGACAAATATTATGGATTAGTATTTGATTTGATTTATCCAAATTTAATAATACTCCATAATAACCAAGTGTGAAGTAAAATTCAAAAATAAAGATCAAAACATCGATACAATCAAAGATAGTAACCATAAAAGACATCTGGGACGAAAAAGAGAAAATTTCATTTTTCGGTGAATAGTACCGTATTTGTGAATAGTGTCGTATACGTGAATAGTAACCCCGAAACAAAAAGGTAGAAATTTCACAATAAAATTCATAACAATATCTCAGCATAATGATATTGAAGAAAATAATATCATTTAAGAAGAAAATAACATCTCTTACCTCAAAGAAATAGTACTTCAGAATGAAAGGTCGGATGTGATGCTGAATGAAACTTGTACTGAATAGCAACTCTCAAAGTATCTAAATACTCACAAAATACGCTCGATAATATAGAGAGAGAAAGATAGAAAGTTTATGTTTCTGGTGTGATTTTCAATTCTAACCTAAACACCTATTTATAGGAAAATGCTAGACGTCAAAAAGGTGACTTGACCAAGCACTGATGGCTTTACTCGCTACTATTGCCACCCACCACATTTGAAATAAAATTTGAGCACATTTCTCACCAACCAAAAGTGGGTCCCACTCAATTGTAGAATTTTCCACCAAAATTATAAATTCATAAACTTCAACAATTTCTGAACCAGTCACCTCTTAAAATTCATAACAAATCATACGTTAATTTTTAACGGTTCAAAATTTGTGGACATATACTCAACTTATATATGTATAACATATCCAAAAATCACAACGATCCAACGGTCGGATTAAAAATTATAACTCACGCAATATATCTTAAGAACACTGATTTTTTGGATTATGAGTCCTTCGGACCAGTTTCCTTCCAACAGTCACCACGAAAAATCCACAATGAATTTTTGGGTGATTCCAGTTTCTACGGTTAGCTTACTTCCAGGGCTTTCTTTTGATATATGGCTCATCTTCTAACTCATTATACACAAAGAGTTATGGATTTTACAAAATTAAGTAGTACATTAATTTTTCTGAAAATCCAATATTTTGTTCTTCATTTCGACAAAATACTGATAAAACACCTCAACTTTTTAATTCCTTCATTTATAACCACATAAAATATATCCATTATTTATATCCACATAAAATAAATATTTCTTTATCATATAAATCAATAAATAATTATTCATAAATAATATTACAGAATCACAATAATGACAACCCAGCCGTTTCGTGAAAGAGGGTTTTCCGATAAGGATTTCTCTCCTTCTTGGGCGCAATTAGGTGACCAAACCTCTCCTTGATGAGAACTTTCTAGACATTGCCAATAATGCTATCTAATAATATTATTCAAATAATATGAATTATTGATCCGATAATGAGAAACATCTTGTGTAGTGTTGACAATTATTCAAACAACAATAATATAAAATATTAACGAATAACAATTATTGAATCAATAAAATAAAATATTAAACAGTAATTACTGTAACAATTATTGAGTAGTGCCTTCTTATGTAAGAATCAATAATTCAAAAATACTGTGTAATACCGTGTGCTACTGTGCAACCACGTGTATTACTATATTTTACCCATCGGGTATTCCAATGATGTTACTCAGAATAACTATGCTAGTTATTTATAAAAACTCAAACTTGTCATTTTCTTCATCCAATAGTTATTCCATTATGGGGCCCACAAATAGCTGCGTCGTCGTACGAATATTCCCCAACAACAAGAATATTCCACGACCAAACGAATATTCCTCGACAAAAATGAATATTTTATAACCACTTGCTTATTTTGTAAAATTTGCACATTTCACCCATAATCAAAATATTATATCAAATTAACTCCTTATTATTTCAAGACAATGAATAGAGGAAATTCAATTTTATTCATAATAAGTTGGGGTCTTACAACCTCCCCTCCTTATGAAATTTCGTCTTCGAAATTGATTTACGTACCTGGTGTTTTGAAAAGGTGAGGGTACCTCGCTTTCATTTCCGATTCCAACTCCCAGGTCATTTCATCAATAGCATGGTTCCTCCACAAAACCTTAACTTGTGGTATAACCTTTGTGCGTAGGACATGCTCTTTCCTATCCAAGATCTTGACAGGTACCTCATCGTACGTTAAATCTTCGACTATTTCATCTGGTTCTAACTCAATAATGTGGTTTTGGTCGTCCACATATTTACGTAACATCGATACGTGAAAAACGTTATGAACACGCGACATACTTAGCATTAAGGCGAGTCTATAGGCCACAGTTCCTACTCGATTGAGGATTTCATATAAATCGAAGGTTTGAGCTTTCTTCTCTTCATCGACTCTTACTTATAGAATAACTCCTTCTTGCACCTTCTTCTTTATATTCATCAACTTCGGTGTGTAGCTTGAGCGGCTTTAACTTTATTGATTAAAGTTAGTTCTACTCATATGTTTGATATCATCATGTGGGTACTTGGAGCCTTTAACTCTATCTCCATCCTTTGTAAGTCGTACAAAATGGGTCTTTGTGTTAACAACATCGCACTCGTACCCGCATACGATCTTCTGCTCAACGCGTCAACTACCACGTTCGGTTTTTTCGGATGGTATAGTCAGAACAGATGCCAAAATGAGTCGCCTCTTGAGCTCTTGGAAAATCTTCTCGCATTCCTCACTCCATACGAATTTTGTATCTTTTCGAGTTAGTAGAGTTAATGGAGTAGCGATTCAAGAAAAATTCTTCCACGAATCTCCGATAATAACCAGATAAGCCCAGAAAGCTACGTATTTTGGTCACCGACTTCGATTGCTCTCAACTGTGATTCATATCCCAATCTTGGATAGCACGTCACAATGGCGCCTATCAGTTTACCACCGCACGAATATAGAGTCCCTTACGGAGAGTCTTGCTTTGGTGCATTCCACAAAGGAAGTCACCAGATAGAGGCTTTAGTACCAACTCTTGTACTTGGGTTTTTAACTCCTGAAGTTCAATAGGAGCAATTCGATATGATTTTTTAAAAATGGATTTTGTACTAGGTTCAAGGTCGATACAAAATTCAATATCATACTCTGGGGGTAGGCCAGGAAATTCTTCAGGAAATACGTCAGGAAATTTACTAACAACAGAAATATTATTCAAATCTGACGTATATTTGTTTAAATCCATGAAATGGGCTAATAAAGCTTGACATCCATTTTTCAATAAATGAATAGCTTTATGGCTTGATATGATAGTTTTTGACTTTAATGGTTTGGTCACTTGAATTCGCATAACAGGTTGGTTAGGAATATGAAAACTAACAACCTTACGAAAACAATCAATTTTGGCATGATGAGTAGTTAACCAATAATCCCTAAAATCACATCAAATGCAAGTATCTTTAAAGAGATAAGATCAACAGGTAATGTGATTGTGCCCACTTCGATTAAACAAGATTTATAAACAGTGGATGTGATAAAAGTTTCTCCTAACGGAGTCTCCACAGATAAGTCAAAGTCTAATTTCTCCGGAGTCAAGTTCAAACATTGAGCACAAACAGAAGAGTTAAAAGAATGGGTAGAACTGGTATCTAATAAGGTATAGATTTTGCAAGAATTTATACTTAACTAACCCGTGATACCTTCGTTCGGGTTCCTCATGTTTTGGACAGTCACGACAAACGCTCTTCCAGAAATCGCCAACTTTGTTTTGTCCATATCCGCCTTTGGTACCATCGTCCCTACTGGACTTGATTTCGCTACAGGACAAAATCGAGCTATATGGCCATCTTTTCCACAATTGAAACACACCTTGGAAGGCTGTGAACAGTTTGGACTTATGTGGCCCTCCTCTCCGCATCTGTAACATCTAATCAAGGCGGTCGTTCTCTCCCCTAGGATTTATTCTTTGGTCTTTGGTCTTTCTTCTGCCGATGTCTTCCCATCATTGTTGAATCTCTCTTTTGAAATTTCCACTTGATTCACCTCTCCTATTATCATGGCCACGATTACCACTCGAGTGGTTCCGCTTTTGTCTCGTATTCTTCCTCCTCGTTGGTTATCATCGCTCAGATGATTGCTATCACCAGAGTATGAATACGGTTGTGGTCCCCGGTTGAACATACTCATTATCATGCTCTAATAATTGAGCCCCTGTTTACAACATCTGAATATAAAGAAAATTTATGAGAGATAAGATATTGTCGAATCTCAAGTTTTAGACCTCTCAGAAACATCCGCGTCATACGTTCCTCATTTTCTACCAAATAAGGTGGAAACCTGGATAACTCCGCGAACTTTGCCTCGTACTGGAATATCGTCATGTTGTTCTGTTCCAGTCTAATAAACTCTACCTCCTTCATATGACGAATACTTTCAGGAAAGTACTTGTTATTGAAGAGTTTCTGAAATTTTTCCCAAGACATGTTGAGTGCGGCTAGCTGGGTATGCTTCACAGATTCCCACCAGTAATCGCCTCACCGCTGAACATAAAGGTGGCGAATGGAACCTTCGTCTCCCGTCAACCTCAAGACATCGAATATCTTCGTAATTTGCTTAACCTTTTGTTGGTGTGAATTTCAATTTAAGACTGGTTCCATTATTTATTATTCCGTATTTATTATTTACATTTGGAATATACATACATCACAAGTACCGCATGCACGTGGTGATTTGTTGTTATTCCATTCTTTATTATTCATTTGGAACATCCCGCTAGATTGTGAATTTCACGAATTCGTTCCGTTATTTATTATTCGTTGAATAACTTTGTATCGCAATACCGCATGCATGGTGATTTTGTTGTTATTACATTCTTTATTATACTCGGTTGGTTAAAGTTTTGATTTCTATACTACATGAAATTAGTGGAATATCCTTGATATTTGCGCTTCATCCAGTATCTTTTCATGGAAATATTCTTCTGAGCATTCTTGAATTTTACTTTACAAAGAAGTATCATGTTGACAATTTGGATGTTATTAGTTCCTAGATAAATTAATTCTTGAACTTGTTTTATTGAATTCTTATGTCATTGTCATCATCCTCATGTTTATATTTTTGAAAGTCATTTGTGGCCTGTAGTGCATAGATGGACTTGGTATGATTATGACCAGGGATTATTCGGTATAATCATGGCCCGTAGTGCATTGATGGACAGTTGTTGGCATGATCATGACCATTGATGAATACACAAATATTCACGGCCCGTAGTGCATGGATAATTGTGGTTGTGATACTAAAGAATATCCTTGGGTCAGAAAAGGGGGTGATTCGATGATGTGGTTTATTTATTGTCGAGTCTCAACAATAAAAGTGATGAAAACCTTTTAAATCATAAAAGATAGTAGATTTTATTCTCTCTTGACTCTTTTAATGGATTGCTTATTCCGCTGCAGTTAAACTTATTGTCTATTTTATTTTATCAGTTTAACATTATTGAAGGCTAATGATAATTTATTCTGCATTATCTTAGTCATAATATTTCTTACAGGGCTAGTTGAGCTCACCCTTTCTTTCACTGTTCTCTTTAGGAAATGAGAATGTAGCAGGGACTAGTCGGGGGACGGAGTGATGGTCCAGATGATAGCATTAGTAGTCCTTACTATTCTATGAAATAGTGTGATAATAATTGTAATGAGGACTTATTCTGAGAGTGGATATTGTCTAGAAGACAATATTTGTATTAAAACTCACAGCTTTTGTTGTATATTTAAGATTGTATTTGTATTCTGTACCATGTATCTGGCGACCCAAGATGGGTGATGTATACCTATTTTGGGGGCGTCACATATAGACTCCATTGTTAACGTTCTCAGTTGCCATTCTTAAAAACTACCATAAAACAGGCGTTAATTAAACAAATTAACATATCACATAATATCCCTCTATTATGACTGACCAACAAATAAGCTTAGGTAGGACACACTAGCGAAAGATTTACTCGTCTCTCCCCTCCAAGTTCTATTCCCCGATCTCCGCCAGAGACCATATCCCTAAACTCTGATACCAACTGTGACGCCCCAAAAATAGGTATACATCACCCATTCTGAGTCACCAAATACATGATACAGAAAACAACTACAACTTTATTATTACAATTGTCGTGCAAAATACGACAACACATACTGTGAGTTTAAATACAAATATTGTCTTCTAGACAATATCCACACCCAAATAAAGTCCTCATTACAATTATTGACACACTATTTTATAAAATAGTGAGGACTGCTAAATAACTGTCTAGAACCATCATTCCACACCCCGACTACTTCCCGCTATGTTCTCGTTTCCTGAGAAGAAAAATGTAACAAAAAGGAAAAGGGTGAGCTCAACTGGCCCAGTAAAGAATATTATGACTAAGATAATATACAACAAATTATCCTTAGTCTTCAACAGGGAAAAATCTGATAGAATATAATAGACAACAAGTTTTAGATCAACAACTGCAGCGGAAACAACAATTCATTAGAAGAGTTAAGTAGAGAACAAAATCTATATCATCTATGAATTTAAAAGTCCATCATCAATATTTTATCCTTATAACATCAATCAATTTACATCTTTGCACTACGGGCCAAAGATATTCATTCAGATCACCATTGGTCATGTTCATCTCAACACTGCTCATCTTTGCACTACTGGGCCAAAGATATTCATTAAGGATGATGAAAACTTTTAGAGAACGAATCCAAGAAGCATGTAGGGAAAATATTAAAGATTCTTATTTGGTTTATCCAAATTCAATAATACTAAATAATAACCAAGTGTGAAGTAGAATTCAAAAATAAAGATCAAAACATGGATACAATCAAATATAGTAACCATAAAAGACATCCGGGATGAAAAGAGAAAATTTCATTTTTGGTGAATAAGTCAGATTTGTGAATAGTGTCGATCACGTGAATAGTAACTTAATAACAAAAAAGGTAGAAATTCCACAATAAAATTTATAACAATATCTCAAAGATAATGATATTGAAGGAAATAATATTATTTAAGAAGAAAATAACATCTCTTACCTCAAAGAAACAAAGATTTTGGAATGAAAAAGGATGATGTGATGTTGAATGAAACTTATAATTGAATAGAAACTCTCAAAGTATCTAAATACTCACAAAATACTCGATAATATAAAGAGAAAAAAGAGAAAAGCTTATGTTTCGGTGTGATTTTCAATTCTAACCTAAGCACCTATTTATAGGAAAATGCTAGCACGCCGAAGTAGACTTGACCTGCTACTATTGCCACCCTTCACATTTGAAATAAAATTTGAGCACATTTCTCACCAACCAAAAGTGGGTCCCACTCAATTCTAGAATTTTCCACCAAAATTATAAATTCAGAAACTTCAATAATTTCTGAACCAGTCACCTCTTAAAATTCATAACAAATCATACATTAATTTTTAACGGTTCAAAATTTGTGGACATATACTCAACTTATATATGTATAGCATATCCAAAAATTACAACGATCCAATGGTCGAATTAAAAATTATAACTCACGCAATATATCTCAAGAACACTAATTTTTCAGATTATGAGTCCTTCGGACCAGTTTCCTTCCAATAGTCACCACGAAAAATCCACAATGAATTTTTGGGTGATTCCAGTTTCTACGGTTAGTTTACTTCTAGGGCTTTCTTTTGATATATGGCTCATCTTCTAACTCATTATACACAAAGAGTTGTGGATTTTACAAAATCAAGTAATAAACTAATTTTTCTGAAAATCTCATATTTTGTTCTTCATTTCGATAAAATACTGATAACATCATTAATTCCTTCATTTACAACCACATAAAATATATCCATTATTTATATCCACATAAAATAAATATTTCTTTATCATATAAATCAATAAATAATTATTCACAAATAATATTACTGTGAATACATAATAATGACAACCAGGTAGTTCGTGAAAGAGGGGGCTTTTCGATAAGGATTTCTCCTCATGGCGCCGCAATTAGGAGACCAAACCTCTCCTCGATGTAACCTCTCCTTTCTGAACTTTCTAGACATTGCCAATAATGCTATCTAATAATATTATTCAAATAATATGAATTATTGATCCGATAATGAGAAATCTTGTGCGTTGATAATTATTGAAACAACAATAATATAAAATATCAACGTAGCAATTATTGAATCAATAAAATAAAATATTAAGCGATAATTCTTGTAAATAATTATTGAGTAGTGTCTTCGGACGTAAGAATCAATAATTCAAAATAATGTAATACCGCAGGTATCTTTCTTGCAACCATGCCAGACATCGTACGTATTTTAACCAAACGGGTATTCCAACAATCTGTATTAATCTGAATAATAACTACCAAGTTATTTATAAAAACTCAAACTTGTCATTTTCTTCATTCGATAATTATTTTGTTATGGGGCCCATAAATAAGCTCGCGTCGTCATTTAATATTCCCCGACAACAAGAATATTCCACGACCAAACGAATATTCCTCGACAAAAATGAATATTTTATAACCACTTGCTTATTTTACAAAATTTTCACATTTCACCCATAATCAAAATATTATATCAAATTAACTCATTATTTCAAGGTAATGAATAGAGGAAATTCAATTTTATTCATAATAAGTTGGGGTCTTATATGGAATTTCTACCTTTTTTTGTTTGGGGGTTACTTATTCACGATATCGACATTTTTCACGATACTGAGACTATTCACAAACACGACACTATTCATTAAAAAAATAATTTTTTCTCTTTTTCGTCTCCAGATGTCTTTTATGGTTACTATCTTTGATTGTATCCATGTTTTGATCTTTATTTTGAATTCTACTTCACACTTGGTTATTATGGAGTATTATTGAATTTGGATAAACCAAATACTGAATCCCTAATATTTGTCATACATCTTACTTGGATTCGTTCTCTAAAATGTTTTTCATCATCCTCGGTCCTTAATGGTGATACTTGATGAATATCTTTGGCACGTAGCAAAAAGATGAATGATTACCTAATGAATATATTTGGCCCAGAGTGCAAAGATGAAGCAGTGTTGAGATGAACATGCCCAAACCTGGTGATATAAATGAATATCTTTAGCCGTAGTGCAAAAAGATGTATATTGATTTATGTTACGAGGATAAAATATTAATGATGGACTTTTAAATTCATAGATGATAGTAGATTTCATTCTCTACTTAACTCTTCTAATGAATTGTTATTTCCCATTAGATTGTTGATCTAAAACTTGTTTCTATTATATTCTATCGATTTTTCCTAGTTGAAGACTAAGGATAATTTGTTGTATATTATCTTAGTCATAATATTCTTTACTGGGCTAGTTGAGCTCACCCTTTTCCTTTTTATTCCATTTTTTTCTCAGGAAACGAGAATATAGCGGGAAGTAGTCGGGGTGTGAAATGATGGTTCTAGATAGTTGTTTAGCAGTCCTCACTATTTTGTAAAATAGTGTGTCAATAATTGTAATGAGGACTTTATCTGGGTGTGGATATTGTCTAGAAGATAATATTTGTATTTAAACTCACAGTATGTGTTGTCGTATTTTGCACGACAATTGTAATAATAAAGTTGTAGTTGTTTTCTATACCATGTATTTGGCGACTCAGAATGGGTGATGTATACCTATTTTGGGGGCGTCACGAGTTAATATCGAGCTTAGGATATGGTCTCGGCGGAGATGGGGAATAGAACTAGGAGGGAGAGATGAGTAAATCCTTCACTAGTGTATCCTACCTAAGCTTATTTGTTGGTTGGTGGTCATAATATAGGGATATTATGTGATATGTTAATTTATTTAATTAACACATGTTTTATGATGCTTTTAAGAATGGCAATTTGAGAACATTAACAATGGAGTCTCATGAGGCGTGGAACAACCTTTGATTACCAACCAAGAGAGCGTGCAACAGGAAGGCAATATTCCTCCTGTAAACAATACTACCGAGCAAACGATGAATGATGCGATGTTTAAAAACATTTTGCAGTTCATGCAAAATCAGACGAGGGAGGCACGTGTACAAAATACGGGTGGAAATTGTGACGCCCCCAAAATTGATCCACAGGACCCATTCTGAGTCGCCAGATATCATACTATAAAAATCAAATACAAACTTCATTTATACAACTGTTGAACTATCGTGCAGAATACGACCACTGTTAAACCGTGTGTTTTAATACAAATATATGTAACTCTCATGGTGTCTTGACCACAACCTTACAATGGTACCTTACATAAAAGTACAGTCAATAACTATTTTAGAAATTAAAATCTTTGGGAAGTGCTCAAGAAACCTTCGCACATGGGAGGCCATGCCTGCAGGTTATTATAGATATCATATGTCCACGTAATTATCCTCGGTTGACCCAATAGTCCCTAAAGAAAAATAAGAAGATTGATATCATCTTCTTTCCAATGGTGAGTCTTCTCTTGACATATAATTATCTATGTTGTCTCCAAGTGAAAATTATATTTCAAATAAACTCCAAGATTATATAGGTAGTGCCGTGTAGATATACTCAAAGAAGTGGATGTGCACAACCCTCTCTTATGATAACACGAGGTTGTATGTTATTAGACATCTTGTATGATAGTGGAAAAACACCTTTCAAAGTTGGGTTCACCTCACCCTATTCGGTTCACCAAAATTAAATATCAAATGACATATACAATACGACACACTTATCCAAAGTTCTCAATAAAATTATTTTCATACTATTTAGGGAGAACCTTAACAGCTATAGACCACCGTTTTATTCTCTCATTACCCCCGCTTCAACCCGGTTACACTCTTATTACCGAAAGGAATTGTGAAGCAAAAAGGGTGAGCACAACTAGCCCATTAAATAATATCAATTACATCATCAATAGCCTTTATCAGTAATAAATCAGAGATTTAGAACATATGGTAGATGATAAAACTTTTCAACCATAGTTGCAGCGGAACGAGCAATTCATTAAAAGAGTCAAATAGACCATCAAGTCTATTATCTTCTCCATGTTAAAAGTCCACCAATAATATTTTATCCCTGTAACATCAATCCACAAATCCTGTCCACAGTCATATGAATAACTCATAATCATAATTGTGATTCTAAATTCCTCTTCGCACCCAGGACGAAGATAATTTTCATCGCCTGTCTTCACCTAAAACATCAAAAATCATGGTTATACCAAATCATAATTCTTGTTCATAATCATACTAATAAATTTATCTTTGTACTACGAGCCAAAGATATTCATCA
Organism: Panax quinquefolius; assembly: GCA_020205615.1. Taxonomy (NCBI): domain Eukaryota; kingdom Viridiplantae; phylum Streptophyta; class Magnoliopsida; order Apiales; family Araliaceae; genus Panax; species Panax quinquefolius. The sequence continues at coordinate 74,712,503 of CM035172.1, forward strand.
ACAATTCATCTTTGTTCTACAAGCCAAAGACATACAACTATATATAGAAGAGTCAAGTAGAGCATGATATCTACTAACTTCTACGAATTAAAAGTGTATTATCAATATGTTATCGCCGAGACTCAAATTTTAATAATTAATCCACATCATCGAATCATCCCCGCACTACTACCAAGGATATTTATTAGTATTACGACCACGAATTATCCATTGCACTACACGCCAAGGATAATCGTGTTTTCAACAATGGTCATGATTATACCGAATAATCCCTGGTTATAATCATACCAACAACTGCCCATCAATGCACGTAAGCCAAAGATATACAACCAATAATCAACGGTGTAAGACCCCAACTTATTATAAATGAAATTGAATTTTCCTCTATTTATTATTTTGAAATAGTAAGGGCTGATTTGATTAATGTGGTTAGTTATGGGTAAAATGCTAAATATTTCAAATAAGCAAGTGGTTATAAAATATTCATTGTTGTCAGGGAATATTCATTTGGTCGCGGAATATTCATGTTGTCGGAGAATATTTATTATATTGAATACAATTAAAATTGTGGGCCCATAACTGAAAGCGATTAAATGAAGAAAATGACAAGTATAAGTTGTTTATAAATAACTACAGTAGTTTATACTGCAATTATCGTTGGAATATTCGATGGTTAAAAACAAGAAGACAGCAGTATTGCACCAATTATTGATGTTTACGTGAAGGCACTACTCAATAATTATTCTGATAATTCTTGTTTAATATTTTATTTTATTGATTCAATAATTATTATGTTGATATTTTATATTATTGTTGTTTCAATAATTATCATCGCATGACAAGATTTTCTTTTATCAAATTAATAATTCATATTATTTGAATAATATTATTAGATAACATTATTGGCAATGTCTAGTAACGCTACATCTAAGGAGAGGTTTGGTCACCTAATCAAGCGCTACCAAGAAGGAGAAATCCTTATTGGAAAGCCCCCTTTCGGAACTACTGGTTGTCGCTATTGTGATTCTGTAATATTATTTGTGAATAATTAATTATTGATTTATATGATAAAGAAAATATTTATTTTATGTGGATATAATTTCAAGGAATTAATGTTGAGGTGTTTTATCAAGTATTTTTTTTTCGGAATGGAGGTATTAAAAATTAAATCGTTGTTCTTGAGATATATTGCGTGAGTTATAATTTTTAATTCGATCGTTGGATCGTTGTGATTTTTAGATATGTTATACATATATAAGTTGAGTATATGTCCACAAATTTTGAACTGATAAAAATGAAGGTATGATTTGTTATGAATTTTAAGAGGTGACTGATTCAGAAATTATGTTATAAATGATTTTTGGTGGAAAATTCTAGAATTGAGTGGGCCCCACTTTTGGTTGGTGAGAAATGTGCTCAAATTTTATTTCAAATATGGTGGGTGGCAATAGTAGCAGGTAAAGCCATCAGGTAGCAGGTCAAGTCTGCTTCGGCGTGCTAGTATTTTCCTATAAATAGGTGCTTAGGTTTGAATTGAAAATCACACCAGAAACATAACCTTTCTCTCTTTCTTTCTCTATATTATCGAGCGTATTTTGTGAGTATTTAGATACTTTGAGAGTTGTTATTCAAAGATAAGTTTCATTCAAAGATCACATCCCACCTTTCATTCAGAAGGCATTGTTTTTCTTTGAGGTAAGTGGATGCTATTTTCTACTTAAATGATATTATTTTCTTCAATATCATTATGCTGAGATATTGTTATAAATTTTATTGTGGAATTTCTACCTTTTTGTGTCGGGGTTACTATTCACGTATATGACACTATTCACATATACGGCACTATTCACAAATACGACACTATTCACCGAAAAATAAAATTTTCTCTTATTCGTCCCGTGTGTCTTTTATGGTTACTATCTTTGATTGTATCCATGTTTTGATCTTTATTTTTGAATTCTACTTCACACTTAGTTATTATGGAGTATTATTGAATTTGGATAAACCAAATACTGAATCCCTAATATTTATCCTTACGCTTCTTATGGATTCATTCTCTAAAATGTTTTTCTTCATCCTCAAATCCTTAATGGTGATATTTGATGAATATCTTTGGCCCGTAGTAAAGATGAATGATTACTCGATGAATATCTTTGGCCCGTAGTAAAAGATGAGCAGTGTTGAGATGAACATAACCAACGGTGGTGATATAAATGAATATCTTTGGCCCGTAGTGCAAAGATGTATATTGATTGATGTTATAGGATAAAATATTGATGATGGACTTTTAAATTCATAGATGATAGTAGATTTTATTCTCTACTTAACTCTTCTAATGAATTGTTGTTTTCAACTTGCAGATTGTAAATCTAAAACTTGTTGTCTATTATATTCTATCAGATTTTTCCCTGTTGAAGACTAAGGATAATTTGTTGTATATTATCTTAGTTATAATATTCTTTACTAGGCTAGTTGAGCTCACCCTTTTCCTTTTTGTTCCATTTTTCTTCTCGTGAAGCGAGAACATAGCGGAAGTAATGGTGTGGAATGATGGTTCTGAGCATTGGTTGTTTAGCAGATCCTCACTATTTTATAAAATAGTGTGTCAATAATTTTAATGAGGACATTATCTGGGTGTGGATATTTTCTAGAAGATAATATTTGTATTTAAACTCACAGTATGTGTTGTTGTATTTTGCACGACAATTGTAATAATAAAGTTGTAGTTATTTTCTGTACCATGTATTTGGCGACTCAGAATGGGTGATGTATACCTATTTTGGGGGTATTACAGTACTCCGGCATGAAAAGTGCCCCGAACACCCGAGTGAATAATATTTGAGTGAATAGTAACTCGTGAATAGTACTCCGTCATGAAAAGATCAATAATTATCAAGAAAGTTCAGAATAATATTTCCATGAAAAGATACTGGATGAAGCGCAAATATCAAGGATATTCTACTAATTTCATGGAGTATAGAAGCCAAAACTTCAACAAAATGAGTATAAAATTCAAAATCTGAAATGAAATAATATTACTTACATACTACAGAGTATGGAAGAAGATATTATTTCAAGCGAATATTGAAAAAAAATAACATCCCTTGAACGAAAATAATATTCCAACGAATATTTAATGAAGATAATATTCCTACGAATATTGAAAGAAGATAATATTCCTACGAAGATAATATTCATACGAATACGAAAAATAATATCTCTTCAGAATATGAAATAAATAATACCCCTTACCTCAGAAGAAGACTGGATACTGGAGTAGTGAAGTAGCAGACTACTCTTCTTCTTTCTCTCTATAGTTTCTCTCTCTATAGCTTCTCTCTCTATAATTGCTCTTGTGAGACTTAGTGAATTGGTGAGAATGAAGAAAGAATGTGCTTCTATTTATAGGAAAATATAGTTTCGATAATTGCACGTTTTGGGGCTCGAAATATTACAGTATAATACCTTCATCTTTTCCTTCATTTTTAATTTAGTCCTGCAAGTATTATCAAACTTGCACCACCTCCCCTAATAGTATATCATGTGAATTAATAGTAAAATCATGTGACTCAATAGTTCTATTTCATGAAAATAATAATTACAATATAGTACATTCATATATACATCCATTTTTAATTTAGTCATGCAAGTATTATCAATCTTGCACCACCCCCCCCCCTAATAGTACATGCATGTGAATCAATAGTACACAATGTGAATAAATAGTTATAAGCATGTGAATTAATAGCAATTAATTGCTCATTTATTCGATTAATTACCCGATTGGTCAATATAACTTCCAGACATCAATTATTATCAAAATAAATGTCGATTTCTACTAACACTAATAATCCCAACACAATGGAACTATCAATTTCATCTTTAATCAACACGAACTTATTCATCATTAATATTAGAACTCACAATATTTAACAACCAGGTCATTCCCAGGAAAGAGGGGGCTTTCCAATAAGGATTTCTCCTTATTGGCGCCGCAATTAGGTGACCAAATCTCTCCTCGATGTAACTTCTAGACATTGTCAATATTGCAAATAATAATATGAATAACTTTGTTGTCTCAATTATTGATTTAATAATAATAAATATTATGCAAATGATACTCGTGATAATAATTGAATCAATAATATGAGAGATATGATGCGCAATTATCGTAGCAATAATTGAGTATAACTAAGTGACTTATCACGTAAGCATCAATAATCGATCTGCAGTGTGCTACTATGCAACCACACGACATTATACTTTTATCACCGATTATTTTATGACAACTCATTTACTTTGAAAAAATTTCATATAATACCCTTAATTTTAACCTTTTATCAATTTAACCATTTACTAAATAGAATAATTATAAGAAAATTGAATACTTTCATTTCATAAAATTCGGGGTCTCACAATTCACATGCAAATTACTGGTGGTTCACATGTATGGAACTATTGATTCACATGCATGTGCTATTAGTGGATGTAAGACCCCAACTTATTATAAATAATATTGAATTTTTCTCTATTTATTATTTTGAAATAGTAAAGGTTGATTTGATTAATGTGGTTAGTTATGGGTAAAATGCGCAAATATTTCAAATAAGCAAGTGGTTATAAAATATTCATTGTTGTCGGAGAATATTCGTTTGGTCATGGAATATTCTTATTGTTGGAGAATATTCGCACGAATCTGCCAGAATTTTTGTGTGGGCTCCATAACGGAAAATTGCGATTGAATGAAGAAAACGACAAGTATAAGTTGTTTATAAAAATGTGGCGTAGTTGTTACATTAATATGTTGGAATAACCGGTGGTTAAAACACAGAGAGATTATTGCAGATTGCACCAATTATTGATGCTTACGTAAGAAAGCACTACTCAATAATTGTTACAATAATTACTGTTTAATATTTTATTTTATTGATTCAATAATTGCTATGTTGATATTTTATATTATTATTGTTTCAATAATTGTCACTGCACAGTATTTTCCTTTATCAAATTAATGATTCATATTATTTGAATAATATTATTAGATAGTATTATTGGCAATGTCTAGAAAGTTTTATCTAAGGAGAGGTTTGGTCACCTAATTGCGTGCCAGGAAGGAGAAATCCTTATTGGAAAGCCCCCTCTTTCCTGGGAACGGTCTGGTTGTCGATATTGTGATTTTGTAATATTATTTGTGAATAATTAATTATTGATTTATATGATAAGGAAAATATTCATATAGATTGAAAATTTTTCTGATAAAATAATTTATTTAAATATATTATTATATTTTAATAATATAATAATGGTGATATTTTTACAATGAATGTGGGATATATGAGTATATGAGGAAGAAGAGTAATTTTATTACTAAAAATATTTAAAACATATTTTTCATGTTTGTGGACCCCATTTCTTGACTGAAATTTGATTATAGCCTGTAAAATCGTCCGTATGCGGATTTTGGTCAACTTCGGCTTGGAATTTGGAAAAACTTTCTGCTGTAAAGTTGTAGATAATTAAATTTCCTACGGAATGGACATAAGATTCGAATTTTTCTGATAAAAGGGCTATTTATTATGAATTATTGAAGTTCCGAAGTTTTAGAATAATTGATTTTTGAAGTTTTAATTGTTCTATTTAAGAAAAACGTTTTTCTTATTTATTGTGGGTGGGTGGCTGATGTTGTGGGCTGGTGGTGTGCGTAGGAAGTTAAGAAAATTATATTATTATTATATTAAATTTTCTGCTTTGGTGTTCTAAGCGTTTTTCTATAAATAGGGTGCTTAGGTTAGAATTGAAAATTACACCAGTAAATAAATTTTCTCTCTCTATATTATCGAGCGTATTCTTGTGAGTATTTTGATACTTTGAGTGTTGCTATACGGTGCAAGTTCCCTGCAACACAATATCCAGTATTTCAGTCAGAAGTACTGTCTTTTTAAGGTAAGGGAAGTTATTTTTTTTTTAAAATGATATTATTTCTTCTAATATCATTATGTCGAAATATCGTAATATTTTCTTGTGAAATTCTTGTCTATTAGCGTCGAGGTTACTATTCACGATACACGACACTATTCACGAATACTAAGACTATTCACAAAAAATTAAATTTTCGCTTTTTATCCAAAATATCTATTATGGATACTAGTTTTAATTGTATCCATGTTTTGATCATTCTTGAATTTTACTTCACAATGGTTATTTATGAAGTATTTTTGAACTTGGATTTGTTTAAAGTCTGAATCCTTATTATTTATTGTGACGCCCCCAAAATAGGTATACATCACCCATTCTGAGTTGTCAATACATGGTATACGTAAACAACTACAACTTTATTATTACAACAAGAAACTGTGAGTTTGAATACAAATATTATCTTCAGGCAATATCTATACTCAAATAAATCCTCATCACATTTATTGATACATTATTTTACAAAATGGTGAGGACTACTAAACAACTCTTTCTAAAACCTTCATTCCATACCCCACTGTATCGCTATATTCTCGCCTCCCGAGAAGAAAAATGAAACAAAAGGAAAAAAGGGTGAGCTCTAACTAGCTCAAGAAGAATATTATGACTAAGATAATATACAACAAATTATCATTAGTCTTCAACAGGAAAAATCTAATAGAATACAATAGGACAAACAAATTTTAAATCAATATTTAGCGGAAATAATAATTCATTAGAAGAGTTAAGTAGAGAATGCAAACTACTATCTTCTATGTATGAATTTAAAAGTTCATCGCTCATCTTTTATCCCTGTAACATCAATCAATATACATCCGAATCAAATATTCATCTTTGCACTACTGTGCCAAAGATATTCATCAATTGGTCATGTTCATCTAAACACTGCTCATCTTTGCACTACAGTGCCAAAGATATTCTTCAAAAATCATTCATCTTTGCACTCTGTGCCAAAGATATTCAATAATATCATCATTTAAGACCGAGGATGATGAAAAATATTTTTAAAGAAACGAATCCAAATTGAAACAAAATGACAAGGATTAAGGATTAAGGATTCAGTACTTTTGTTTTATCCATGTTCAAAAATACCTCAAAAATAATCATAGTGGTGTAAAATTCAAGAATGATCAAAACATGGATACAATCAAAGCTAGTATCCGTAATAGATATTTTGGACAAAAAGAAGAAATTTTATTTTCTATGAATGAATGATGATGTATATGTGAATAGTAAAGGCCGACACGTGAATAGTAACTCTGACACCAAAAGATAGAAATTTCCCAAAAACATCTTCACGCTTCAGCTTAATAGTACTTCGTGAATAAAGAATCGTGAATAAGAACTTCGTGAATAGTAACTCATGAATAAGAACTCATGAATAGTAACCCGACATGAAAAAAGTTCCAAATTTGATAAAAGTTTCAACCAATATTTCAAAGATAATGATATTGAAGAAATAATATCATTTCGAGAAGAAAATAATAACATCCTTACCTCGAAAGATTAAGACTTTCCAATTTGGAATAATGTATAATGTCAAGGAACTTGCAATCCGCCTAACAATACTCAAAGTATACTCAAAATACTCACAAGAATACGCCGATAATATAGAGAGAGAAAACTTCAGCTTCGTGTGATTTTCAATTCTAACCCAAGACCCTATTTATAGTAAAAAATGCTTAGAACACCAAAGCGTAAAAATTTAATAAATTAATAATATAATTATATAAATTTCCTACACATGCCTAGAATCGATTTCAGCCATCAAACACATGCCACATTCTAGAAAAAGTAAGAAAAACGTTTTTCTAATTTAAAATAATTAAAACTTCCAAAAATCAATTATTTTGAGCTTCAAACTTCAATAATTCATAATAAATAGCCCTTTCATCAGAAAAATTCAATCTCGCGATTTTTATAGGAAATTAAATTCTCTACAACTTTGCGTAAGAAAGTGTTTCCAAATTCCAAATAGAAATTGACCAAATCCAAAACCAAGCATTTTATTGTGTTATAATCAAATTTCACAATAAATGGGGTCCACCGACATGTTTAACATGTTTTAAACATTTATTGCAACAAAATACTCTTCCTCCTCAGATAGTCATATATCCCACATTCATTTGTAAAAAATATCACCATTATTATATTATTAAAATATAATAATATATTTAAATGAATTATTTTATCAAAAAAAGATAAAATTTCAATTTTCAACAATTGTCACATTAAAAATTTTCTCCATCTATATCCTCATAAAATCAATATTTTTCTCATCATATGAATCAATAATTAATTATTCACAAATAATATTAGAATCACAATATCGACAACCGTGCAGCTCCTACAGAAAGAGGGGCTTTCCAATAAGAATCTCTTCTTCTTGGTAGCGCAATTAGGTGACCAAACCTCTCCTTAGATGTAACTTTCTAGACATTGCCAATAATGTTATCTAATAATATTATTCAGATAATATGAATTATTGCTTCGATAATGAAAAATACTGTAATGATAATTATCAAACAACAAGAATATAAAATATCAACGCAGAATTATTAACTCAATAAAATATCGAATAAGAATTACCGTAACCATTATTGAGTAGTGCCTTCACGTAAGAATCAATAATTGGTACAATACCGTGTGCTCACGTGTTTTAACCACCGAGTATTTTAACAAGATAATCTCAGAATAACAATTACCGTTATTTTTAAACAACTTATATTTGTCGTTTTCTTCATCCAATCGCTCAGTTATGGGGGCCCAATACATGGTCGCTACCGTCGCATTTAATATTCCGACAAAGCATTTAATATTCCATGCACCAAACGAAATATTCCCGAACAACAATGAATATTTTATAACCACTTGCTTATTTTGAAGTATTTGCGTATTTTACCCTTAACTATCCACATTAATCAAATCAACCCTTACTATTTCAAAATAATAAATAGAGAAAATTAAATTTGATTAATAATAAGTTGGGGTCTTACAACCTCCCTCCTTATGAAATTTCGTCCTCGAAATCGACGACGACGACTGGTGTTTCTAAAAGGTGAGGATACCTCGCTTTCATTTCCGCTTTCCAATTCCTGTGTCATTTCCTCTATAGCATGATTCCTCCACAAAAGTTTAACTTGTGGTATGACCTTTCATGCGTAGGACATGCTCCTTCCTATCTAAGATCTTGACAGTACCTCCTCACGTTAAGTCTTGGCTATCTCGATCCGGTTCTAACTCAATAACGTGGTTTGGGTCTTTCACATATTTATTTATATGAGATATGTGAAACACATTATGAACACGAGACATACTCGGAAAGCTAACGCGAGTCTATAAGCTACATTTCCTACTCGGTCAAGAATTTGAAATGGACCAATAAATCGTGGATTGAGCTTTCTCTCTTCCCAAATCTTGTAACTCCTTCCATGGAGCAACTCGCAACAATACATGATCCCCTACACTAAATTCCACACGCCCTTTCGATGAAGATCCGCATAACTCTTTTGTCGATCTTGTGCCGCTTTGTATACGTTATCGAATCATTTGGATCTTTTCCGTAGTCATACGCACTAACTCGGGTCCCTAACAATGTTGCTTCACCCACCTCGCTCCAACATACCGGAGAGCGACACTTTCATCCATATAATGCTTCAAATGGAGCCACACCTATATACTCTTGCTCGATAACTGTTGTTGTAGGAGAATTCTACCAATGGTAAATATTTATCCCAACCGCCTTGAAGTCTAGGACACGAGTCTTAATAAATCTTCAAGAGTTTGAATAGTCCTTTCTCGATTGTCCGTCTGCTTGAGGATGGTATACTCAATCAATCAGAACTCCGCGCCATAGCTTTTTGCAAGCTAACCCAAAATCTTGAAGTGAATCTTGGGTCACGATCCGAAACTATGGATATGTGCATGCCACGCAACCTCACAATCTCATTCACGTACATACTAGCAAGACGCTCAAGTGAATAAGTCTCCAGATCTGTAAGAAATGAGCAGACTTGGTTAATCTATCAACAATAACCCAAATATCATTGATGCCCGAGAAACCGTAGGAAGACCCGTGAATCTAAATCCATGGTAATGTGTTCCCACTTCATTTTGGAATCTCAAGTGGTTGCAACGGACCCTTAGGTACTAGATGCTCCGCCTTTACATGTTGACAAGTTAAACACATCGAGATAAACTTTGCAATCTCTCTCTTCATATTGTTCCACCAAATGTATGTCAAGATCACGATACATTTTAGTACTTCCGTGATGGATTGCAAATGTTGTATTGTGTGCCTCCATCATAATCTTGTACTTCAAATCGAAGTCGTTAGAACACAAAGTCTAGAGTGGACTCAAGTATTCCTTCTTCATCAATTCTCGCCCTAATAGCTCCTCCTTCAGACTTTCTTCTTCATACGCATTTCTGCCTTGGCTTGAGCAACCTTAACTTTTTCTATTAAAGTTGGCTCTGTCGATACTTGACATCATCGCACTCATTCCTCGTGATATGATCTTCTACTCAACGCCGCCACTACCACGCTCGCTTTTCCAAGATAGTATTGAATAGTGTGGTCATAGTCTTCAATAGCTCGAGCCAACGTCACGTTGCCGCATGTTGAGTTCTTTTGAGTGAAGAAATATTTAAGGCTTTTATGGTCCAGAATATATCTCCACTTTCTCCCCATATAGATAGGTGCCTCCATATCTTTAGCGCAAAACGATCACGCTAACTCTAGATCATGAGTAGGATAATTCCTCTCATACTCTTTTGTTATCGCGAGGCATAGGCTATGACTTTCCACGTTGCATGAGAACACATCCTAACCCTTTGCTTTTCAAGCATCATCGTAGATAACAAATCCATCCGAACCGGATGGTATTGTTAGAACAGTGCCAAATAAGTCTCTCTTAAGCTCTTGGAAACTTTTCTCGCATTCTTCGCTCCAAACGAATTTTGTATCCTTCCGAAAGTTAGGTGAGTTAATGGAGTAGCGATTCGAGAAAACCTTCCACTTAATCTCCGATAATAACCGGCTAAGCCCAAAAGCTACGCATTTCAAGCCATCCGTACTTTGGTTGTTCCTAACTTTGTATTGCTTCAATCTTCACGGATCAACAGATACTCCATGTTTCGGTTAATTACGCGCTCAAGGAATGCTACTTTCTCAAGCCGAACTCGCATTTCTTTAATTTGGCATATAGTTTCTTTTCACGAAGCCTTTGGAATACCAACTTTCCAAATGGTGCTCATGATCTTCACGACTTTTGGAATATATAAGGATGTCATCAATAAAGACAACAACAAACCGATCCAAATATTCCTTGAATACTCTGGTTCATCATATCCATGAAAGTCAAGAGGAGCATTAGTCAAATCCAAAGACATGACTAAGAATTCATAATGCCCGTCATCAAAGTTCTAAAAGCGGTCTTTGAAAATCCTCGATTCTAATCTTCAAATTGATGATATCCGTAACTAAGATCGATTTTGAAAAGAATTGTGCCCCTTGTAATCGGGTCAAACAAGTCATCAATACGAGGTAGGTAGAGGATACCTATTCTTGATGGTGACATGGTTCAATCCTTTATAGTCAATACAAAGTCGCATACTCCCGCCTTTCTTCTTTTTAATAAAACAGAGCACCCCAAGGAGATGTACTAGACGAATGAAACCGATGTCCAACAATTTCAGAGTTGGACCTTTAACTCCTCAAGTTCAATAGAGCCATTCGATACGGGGTTTTAGAAATGGCTTTTTATATCGGTTCAAGATCAATAAAGAATTCAACTTCACGCTCGGGGGTAAGGGAAGTTCTTCGGAAATACGCCAGAAAATCGTTAGGTTTGTAATATTCATAACGCAATCAAATTGCAAAAATAATGCTAAGCGTGTAAAATCGAGTTTAAAAATTTACAAACCATATACCCGGATCACCCTTTATGCAATTATTAATTAAGCGAAAAGATAAAGAATAAAATCATACCCTTGAAGATCGAGCTTCTCTCGGTACAAGTTCACCTCCAAATCCTTTCGCGTTCAACTTGAATCCACCGGGTTTTGTTCCTTCCTTTGATCAACGTTAGCCACCCATATGTTTGGCCTCTGAGGTGATCCACCAAGGAATAATAATGATTCAAGAAAAGGGTGGTTATTAAACCCTAGTTTTTCTATCTCTATAGAAAAGGCGTACTCTCCAACAATTGGAATTATGTATTCGTATGTTGAAAAAAGTCAACAACCCCCTCACCCATAATAAGACTCCTCTTATTAATAGATGTGGGCAACCCACCTTAACAATTAAGGAATTGGGTTTTATTTAATTAATTAAATTCTTTTAATTAATTAAGCTCCCTAATCTTATTAGGGATAATTAATTAAACTCCTTTAACTAATTTTTTCTCCTAATCCTATTAGGAATAAATGAGAGTACTTATATTAAATTAATTCCTAAACTCTTTTAGAAATTAAAATAATAATAATTGTAATAATATTAATAAGACTCCTCTTATTAATTTATATTTAATATTTCTAAAATATTAAATAATAAATATTAAGCTATTTAATTTATTCAATCACCATAGATTAAATTAAATATACATAACTATATTATTACGATTATGCCATTAACTTCTTAAATAATTATTCTTCCTTTTATGGTGTGACCCTTTAGGTTCTCCATATTAAACCTAGGTTGTGAATAAATCAATTAGAACAATTCTAATCTTATTTAAATAAATAAATTAAACAATTAATTTATTTAAATAAATAATATTTATTCTACAATAGGATAAGCCTCCCTAGCGATCAACGACTTTTAGATAATATAGATTTCAACATTAATCATAAAAGAACCTTTGAGTAAATAGAATTCTGAAATTTGAATCGATCCACCACCATCTGATGTCCCAATTAAATATAAGACATTGGAATTCTTGTCACAAGTCTTATTTTATTTAATTATATGTATTTCGACTCTTAAATGCACAACTCCAAATAATGCAAATTAGAAACTCCTTTCTAATTTCATTCTGCCTTGGCCAAGGACTACTGGGTTGTCATTTATCGAATCACATAGGACATTTCTCTTCTTTTATTAGAAGTGGTAGATTCTTTATTGATCATACATTATCTCCATGTACAACTTATTATACCCAAGCATACCCTTTGATATACCCTAAGGGTCTTAAGGAATAAGTCAAAGTATAACTCATCATACACAAGATACTATGATGATCTCAAGTCCAAGGATTACTTGTACTACTATCACTACTGGAATTCCTATTGACAGGCAAATAAAACTCCATTAGGTATTCCTTAGCGAGCCACGTTCAGTGAACTTATTCTCTAATAAGCACCTACATACTTGCTTTAGTGTCTCCACACAAATGATCATGAGATCAATCATCCTCATCCAATGAGAAAGCAACGTATGTACCAATCTATCCGGATTCACTAATCCCCAATTTAGTAATCCAATGATTGGGAACTATTTTAGTTTTAAGCTTTCTAAGAATTTAGATCTCATTAGAATGATCATCATCATTATTCTAAAAGCATTGCTTAAAACTATGGGTTTATCACATATTATAAAACAGCATCATGTAGATAATTAAAGCCTTTAATAAATTAATACTTTTTATTAATAAATGAATAAGATTATTTACAAAGTATATGCTTTATCATCAAACATGATTGGCTTGTGTGCATACTACTTTCAATCTCCCACTTGCACTTTAAAGCCAATCGCCATGGTATCTTATACTCTTCTTCTATAAGTGACGATTATCTGTTTGTTGGATAAGCTTTAGTTAATGGATATGTAATGTTGTTCTTGAGAGTCCACTATCTCTATAGTGATTTCCCATCTTTCAATGATTCAAATAATCAAATGAAAGTGCCACAACACATGTTTAGATCCAAGATGAGACTTAGGAACTATTCCTAGTTACGTAATGAACTTTTAATCCAAACAATCAACTTGCGACTTCATTTATAGCTATATACTTTGTCTTTATCACTAAACCAAAGAACTCTTTTCTTTGTTTAGAACCTTTCAATTCACTACACCTTTATTCAAGGTAACACTTTACCTTAAAGTGGATTTTACGTCATCTTGGTGCATTCGAAAAACTTGAGTCTGTTAAGCCCTCTAGTTTTAATTTAGACCCACCATGAATATGATCACATCCTTAGTCTTGGTTAAGCACTTTAAGATGATTTTTCACTATCTTACGTAGTGATCTTCTCCATAATATGATCGATCGACATCAGTCTCGTACATTTCATTGCATACATGATTGTCACTCATGCGATCTCTCTCTTTCGGAGTCTGTGGGGACTATTAAGAGATACACTCCATGGCTCATCAACATGAGACATCTCTTGAGTTTGCCATGCTAAAGCGACTTTAGCATCAAATGAATATACGTTCCTTGGGTTAAGTCGAGCATCCTCTTAAATCTATCTATATAGATTTATATCCCCAATTAAGATACTCTTCCAAAACCATTCATGGAGGAATGTTTAGACAACTTTATCATTTCTTGATTGTAGCATTGGTATGTCATTCCTTATCCGTAGTATATCAACATATAATATCACGATGCTCCCAGCTGACCCTTTTGAATGTTCATTCTTATTTTGATAAAATCAACTCATTGTCTCTCATCAGCAGATGTTTCATATTTGAGAAACTTGCTTGATTCATTTCTATAAGTCTTAACTCATCGAATGTAATAACTGGATCATCATCTTCTATGATGTGTACCTCATCATCATCATCCATGATGAATCCATACCTCTAGGTATCTTGGTACTATTCGATTTATGATTCGGTTTGTGGTACAATAGGTTCATCTATGAGTTCCTCTTATTTGACTTATAGTGTTTTGTGGTTCTTGAACTCTTCAAGATCTATTATCCCCCACTAGCCCTTTTCAATGATAAACACCTTTATCTTAGAAGGTGTGTTTTATAACAAACACCTTTTGCTAAGTAGAATTATAGAACATATACCCTAAACTTACTTTAGGATGTCCCACAAATTGTACATGTCAAATCTTGTCCCAAGCTTATCCTTTGAAACCTTTTCACATAAGTTGGACAACCCCTTATCTTAACATACTTAAGATTAGGAATCCTCCACATCCATAACTTTTATGGAGTCTTGAAATGGGATTTTGAGGTTACCATTTTCGTGAGATATCTGACCATTTCTAGGACATTATCCTAAAAGGATCTTTGGAATGTCGGTAAAATCATTATGGAGCACTACATGTCCAACAAGGTATGATTTTTCCTTTTAGATGCATCAATCAATTATTGCGTATCGGGATGTGTCCATTATGAGAAAACCATTTGAGATGATCTAGAAACTTATTGCACAAGCATTTATTCCTTGATCTAATCAAAGAATCTTAATACTTTGTCAATTTGTTTCACTTACAATTCTTTGAACCTTTCAAATAATTCACACTTGTATTCAACAAATACATACATTCAACTCTTTGAATGATCATCTCCTTTTCTTATACTAATTTGTTCAATTTGCAAAATTATTTTCACGTAAGTCAGTATACAAAATTTATTAAGTAATATTCCAGTTCTATACAAAACATTATTATTATAAATAGAACAACAATTGTTCTTAATTATAATACCAAAATTTCATTATCGTCCAACAATAAAATGGAAATAATATTTTTAACAAGAACTGGAATACAATAACAACTTATTGACTTAATAGATTTGCCGTAGGCATTGCTAAACTATAAGTTTCTATGGCTAATGTGGCAACCTTTGCTTCATTTTCAACACATAGGATTACTTATATTTGTTTAGCTTTCTACTTGCTTGGTCCTTCATAAATCTATATTTATGATAACCAAAGTCGGTATCCAATACCCCAAGTAGAACCTTTTCGACTTAAAGAAAATTTATTTTAAATCATGAACAAATTTTTGAATATTATGGAATAAATTTGATATAATGTTATAGTTGTGGGTAATATTTATAAATTTTTGCAAAATAAGCGAGTTGTTATAAAATATTACGTTTGGTGGTGAATATTCTTTTTGTGGGGAATATTAAATGCAATGACTCAATCATTAAGTGGACCCCACAGCGGAAGTATTGTCGTAGTTTGAAAGCGACAAAATTATCTTTCTATAAAAATAACGGTTGGAGGTATTCTTAGTTAAAGCTGTTGAACTACCCGGTTGGTAAAAATACGATGTCTGGCGTGGTTGCATAGTAGCACTGCGGTATTGATTATTGATCTTCGTGAGAAGTCAACTTAGCTATACTCGATTATTACTTCGATAATTTTTTGCATCATATCTCTTATATTATTGATTGATTATTGTCACGATTATCATACGTATAATATGTTATATTATTAATTGAGGCGACAAGTTATAAATGATTAATAATTGTTGAAGATTAAAAATGTATTGATTAAAAATAAAATGATTTGTGGTAATATTTATTGATCCTTGATGTATATAAAAGTTACATTATGAGGCGTTTGTGGTAAGTTTGATTATTTTATGGGGGCCGTATGTATAATCATCTAAAGTCTCTTAAATCGATAGTAATTACCTTTGTGAATAGTAATTACCTTTGTGAATAGTAATTACCTTACCGTCGATAGTATAGTATTTACCTTTCGTCGATAGTATTTACCTTCGTCGATAGTAATTACCTTCCGTCGATAGTAATTACCCGTCGATAGTAATTACCTTCGTCGATAGTAATTACCCTTACGTCGAAGTAAGTTGTCCCTTGATATACCGATTATTACTTGATTCATTCGAGGTTAATTACCCTTTCCCTTGAATAGTAGTTGTCTCTTGATATTACGAAAGTCGTTTTGACCGCCGTTAAGACGAAAATACCCTCGGTTTTTCTATAAATAGAAAGCTCGTTCCTTCATTATTTCTTACGAATTCATTTTGAAACTACAGAGAGAAACTATAGAGAAAAAGAAAAAGTGATAGAAACTACTTCTTTTCGATATTCGGTTCTTTAAGGTAGGGAATATTATTTGTTGTACTTTCGTAAAGGGTGTTATTCTTTCTTATTCATGAAGAAGCATTGTTATTCCATTGCTTATTATTATTATTGGAATAACTTTTGTACATACACATCTACAGCGGTTTACCCTATACTTGGTGACATTCTTTTATTATTACATTTGGAACATCACATGCACATGTGTTTTACTAGGACTGGTTAAAGTCTTTATTATTAATACATTGGAACATCACATGCGTGTGTTTTACCGGACTAGTTAAAATCTTTATTATTATTCTGTTGGAACATCTGTATGTGTGTGTTTTGTGTTTTACGGACACAGTTCCATTCTTTATTATTACATTGGAACATCACATGCATGCGTTTTCATGGGACACAGTTAGATTATTTATTATTACATTGGAATAACTTGCAATGCGATCTATCGCATGCATGGTGATTTCTTTTGTTATTCCATTCTTTATTATACCCGGTTGGTTTAAAACTTTGACTTTATACTCCATGAAATTAGTAGAATATCCTTGATATTTGCGTTTCATCGATATCTTTTCATGGAAATATTCTTGATCATTCTTGAATTTTACTCTACAAAGCAGTATCATGTTGACAATTTGGGCGTTAATAATTCTGGATAAAATAATTCTTGAACTTGTTTTATTGAATTCTTATATCATTGTCATCATCCTCATATTTATATTATGTTGAAAGTAAATACATGGCTTTTGTAGTGCATAGATGGACTTGGTATGATTATGACCGAGAGACTATTGATTGTAATCATGGTAGTAATGTTACAAATGATGTGGTAAAAATCCTCGATTGGTAGTAGTGCATTGATGGGCCGATTGTTGGCATGATCATGACCATTAATGAATATCTGACTATTCTTGGGCGTAGTGCATGAATAATTGTGGTCGTGATCTTTAAAGAATATCCTTGGCCGTAGTGAGGGGTGATTCGATGATGTGGAATATTTATTAAAAGTGAGTCTCGGCTATACTTGATGATGAAAAACCTTTTAAATCATAAAGATAGTAGATTTTATTTTTACTTGACTCTTTTAATGGATTCTTTGGTTCATTTGTAGTTAAACTTGATGTTCATTATATTTTATCGGTTTAACAACTTTGTTGTAGGCTAATGATAATTTATTACGCATTATCTTAGTCATAATATTTCTTCTTGAGCTAGTTGAGCTCACCCTTTCTTTCTTTATTCTCTTGAGGAATGAGAATATAAATTTGGGGACGAGTCGGGAGCGGAGTAATGGTCGGAGGATAGCATTAGTAGTCCTCACTATTACAGTGAAATAGTGTGATAATAATTGTAATGAGGACTCCTTTTGAGTTTGTATAATATCTAGTAGACAATATTTGTATTCAAACTCACGATTTATGTCGTATTGTACAGCGCAGTTATATTAGTAAGTTGTATTTAAATTACATACCATGTATCGACTACCCGAGATGGGTGATGTATACCTAATTTTGGGGGCGTCACGGTTAGTATCGAGCTTAGGGATATGATCCTGGCTAAGATGTGAGAATAGTACTAGGAGGGAGAGGCAGAATACCTTATTTAGTATGACCTACCTAAGTTTATGTGCTATTTTATTGGTGGGGTCGAGAATATAGGGATAATTTGTTACATATCGATTAACCTTTTGTTTTGTGGCGATGTCTGAAAATGACATCGAGAATGTTGAGAATATTGATGGAGCACAGGCGATCGTTGATTCACTACATATCGATAATCGAGGATAATGTGCATCGATCGGAAGGCGTGATCCTCATACAAACAACAACCTTGACCAAATGATGAATGATCAAATGTTGAGGAGGCTTTATCTGATTTATGCTGCAATGATGAGGCGAGGCGACTCATCCAAAGCGTGGGTGGAAACACGGAAAACTCTCGGCGGTCCTCCGCATTAAACAATTAAGGAGGCTGGGACCACTTAGGAGTTTAAGGAAAGCAAAACCACTTGGCGGAAGCATGGATCATGATTACCAAGATATTTGATGTCTTGGGATGCTCGAGGAAGCAAAAGGTTCCCCTTTTAGCCTTTATGTTTTGCGGAGGCGGATTCTTGGTGGGAATCGGTAAAAGCGTACTCGACTTCTTTGTCTTGAAGATATCTTGGGAGAAGTTCGGGGCTACATTCAGCGACAAATACTTTCACGAAAGTATTACGCCACATGAAGGAGGTGGAGTTTATCAAGTTGGAACAAAACAATATGGCCGAGTGTCGCGATACGAGGCAAAATTTGCGGAGTTATCACGGTTCGTCCCTTGGTGGATAATGAAGAGAATGGCGCGAATGTTTTTAAGAGGTTTGAAGCGGAATCGTCGACATCTTATTTTCATAAAGCTGTGTTTGTATTAGGATGTTGTAAATAGGGCTCGATTAGTGGAAGTAGCGATAACTTGAGTCAATATGACTAAAAAGAAGCGGTAAGCAAAATTATAATACCGGAGAGTAGTCATCGAGCGGTGACAACAAGCGTGGAGGAATCAACGGGCGGATATGGTAACCACCGGTGGTGTCGAGGCCAAAACAATAAGAATGGACATTTTAGGAAAGGAGATTAATGATGATGGAAAGGCGTCGACACCGGCACCGCGTTGTTAAGGAAGGAAAGACCACTATCGTATGCTTCAAATCGCGGAGAGGACACATCGATCAAAGCTGCCATGCCAGTCAAAGCGTGTTATAATTGTGGAAGAAGGTCACTTAGCTCGATTTTGTCGTTCCAGAAGACAAATTCAACTAGGATGGAGGCACCAAAAGTAGTCGGAAAAGTCAAAAGCCGGTAGTCTGAGGAGAGCGTTTGTTGTGACCTCCCGGAAGAAAGAAACCGAATGAGGTCATCACGGGTAAGCTTATCATAAACTCTAATGAAGTCTATACTTTATTTGATCTGGGTTCTACCCATTCTTTTATTTCTCTACTTGCGCTCATCGATTAAATTTGACTCAGGAGAAATTAGACTTTGACTTATCTGTGGAAACTCAGTTGGGAGAAACCTTCATTACATCACTTGTTTATAAGTCTTGTTTGGTTCAAATCGGTACCCTCACATTACTGTCGATCTTATTTCATTAAAAATACTTGCATTTGGCGTGATTACAAGGGATTGATTGGTTAACTACTTATCATCACAAAAATTGATTGTTTTACCGTAAGGTTGTTAGCTTTCATATTCTAATCAACCTATTATCTGCGAATTCAACGACCAAACCATTAAAATCAATCACGGTCATCTCAAGCCGTAAAAGCTATTCGTTTATTGAAAAATGGATGTCAAGCTTTCTTAGCTCATATCTGATTTAAACAAAAATCGTCGGTTTTGAGCGATATTTCTATTGTTAATAAATTTCTGGCGTATTCCCGAATTGTGGCTACCCAGGCGTGAAATTGAATCTTATCGACCTTGAACACGGTACAAACCTATTTCCAAGCCCCCATATCGAATGGCTCTATTGAACTTGAGGAGTTAAAGACCAGCTCTGAGGAATTGTTAGACATTGGCTTTATTCGTCTAGTACTTCTCCTTGGGTGCTCTGTTACATTACGTGAAGAAGAAAGATGGGAGTATCGACTTTGTATTGATTATCGGGAGTTGAATCATGTCACCATCAAAAAATAGGTATCCATTGCCGCGTATTGATGACTTTGTTGACCCGATTGCGAGGGCAAATTCTTTCAAAGAATTGATCTTAGATTAGGATATCACCGATTGAAGATTAGAGCCGTGACATTCCAAAAGGCGGCTTTCCAGGAACTTCGATGCGGGCATTATGAATTCCTAGTCGTGTCCTTTGGATTGACTAATGCTCCTCTTTGCTTCATGGATATGATGAGCCAGAGTATTCAAGGAATATTTAGATCACTTTGTGGTCGTCTTTATTGATGACATCCTTATTTATTCCAAAAGTAGTGAAGATCATGGAAGCAACACTTGAAGGTGACACTCCAAAGCCGTGAATATAAGCTTTATGCGAAGTTGAAGAAATCTGAGTTACGGCTTGAAGAAGTAGCATTCCTTGGGAGCAGTCGTGGTATGTTGAAGTCATTGGAATATCTGTTGACCTTCGATGATCAAAAGATTGAAGCTATTGATTAGTGGAAGGGAACAACCTAAATCGATACAAAAAGCGAAGAAGTGAGAAGAGTTTTAACTCTTTCTCGGTTTCTCGGTTTGGTTATTATCGGAGATTCGTGGAAGGATTTTCTCGAATCGCTACTCCGATATTTCGGTGACTCGAAAAGATACAAAGTTCGGTTGGAGGCGAAGAATGTGAGAAGAGTTTTCAAGAACTTCGAGGAGACTTATTTATTTTGTTACGTGATACCATCGGCTCGGAGGATTTGTCATCTCTGAGTGATGCTTGGCAAAAGGTTGGGATGTGTTCTCATGCGACATGGAAAAGTTATAGCTTTATGCCTCGTGACAACTCAAAGAATATGAGAGGAATTATCCTACTCATGATCTAGAGTTAGCATTTGTTATCTTCTTGCCTTAAAATTTGGAGGCATTACTTGTATGGGGAGAAAGTGGAGATCTTTACGGATCATAAAAGCCTCAAATATTTCTTCACTCAAAAGGAACTCGACATCACGACAACGGCGTTGGCAAGCTATTGAAAGATTATGATCGTACCATCGATACCATCACGGAAAAGAGCGAGCGTGGTAGGCGGCGCATTGAGTAGAAGATCATATGCAAATCTGAGTGCGTTATTGTCATATGAGGCCCATTTTGTGTGACTTGCAAAGGATGGAGATAGAGTTAAAGACTCGAGGGGCCGCGTGTGATGATAAGCGAGTATACTGAGTAGAGCAGACTTTAATCGATAAAGTTAAAGGTTGCTCAAGCTACTGGACACGGGGTGATGCGTATATGAGGAAGAAAGTGCAAGAAGGTGCTATCTAGGAAGCAAGAATCGATGAAGAAGGAATACTTGAGTCGACTCCGGACTTTGTGTTCTAGCGATTACGATTTAAAGTATAAATATCATGATGGGCGCCTGACACACCATTTGCAATCCATCTGGGAGTACCAAAATGTATCATGATATTAAGTAAATACATTTTGGTGGAGCAATATGAAGAGAGAGATATATTTGTTTATCTCGAGGTGTCTAACTTGTCAGCGAGTTAAGCGGAGCATCAAGTACCAAAAGGTCCATTGCAACCACTTGAAATTCGGAATGGAAGTGGGAGCACATTACCATGGATTTCGATTCTGCGGTCTTCTAAGGTTTCTCAAGGCGTTGATGCGATTTGGGTCATTGTTGATAGATTGACCAAGTGCGCTCATTTCTTCAAATCTGAGAAACTTATACACTTGAGCGTCTTGCTCGTATGTACATAAGCAGGATTGTAAAGACTGCATGGTATGCCGGTATCCATAGTTTTGATCGAGACCGAAGATTCACTTCACGATTTTGGGTTGGTTTGCAAAAAAGCTATGAGCGCAGACTTACGATTTAGCTTCGGCATATCATCCTCGAGACGGACGGACGATCGGGAGGACTATTCAAACTCTTGAAGATCTATTAAGACTTTGTGTCCTTGATTTGAGGGAGTTGGGACAAGTTCTTACCATTGGTGGAGTTTTTCCTCTGACAGCAGTTATCAAGCAAGTATTGGCATGGCTCCATTGAGCGTTGTATGGAAGAAAGTGTCGTTCTCGGTATCTTTGGGATGAGGTGGGTGAAGCAGCGTTGTTGGGGCCGGAGTTGAGTGCGATATGACTACGGAAAAAGATTCAAGCGATCCAAATGACGTATAAAACCTCACAAAATCGATGAAAAGAGTTATCTTTGATCTTCATCGAAAGGGCGTGGAATTCGATATAGGAGATCGTGTGTTGTTAAAGTTGCTCCATGGAAAGGAGTTACAAGATTTGGAAAAGAGGAAAACTTAATCCTCGATTCATCGGTCCATTTTAATCCTCGATCGAGTAGGGCGTGGCTATAGACTCGACTTTCTGCTTGAATATGTCTCGTGTTCATGCGTTTTTCACATATCCATATTACGTAAATATGTGAAAGACCCGAACCATATTATTGAGTTAGAGCCAGGACGAAATAGCGGAAGATTTGGCGTATGAAGAGGTTCTGTTCAAATTTTGGATAAGAAGGAACATATTCTACGCTCGAGGTTATACCTCGAAGTCGAAGTTTTGTGGAGGAACCACGATGTTTGAAATGACTTGGGAGTTAGAATGCGAAATGAAATCAAGGTATCCTTACCTCTTGACATACCAGTCGTACCCACAATTTGAGGAAATTTCATAAGAAGGGAGGTTGTAAGACCCGACTTTTATAAATAAAGATGAATTTTCTATAAATATTATTTTTGAATATTATGGAATAAATTTGATATAATGTTATAGTTGTGGGTAATATTTATAAATTTTGCAAAGTAAGCAAGTTGTTATAAAATATTCGTTTGGTGGGGAATATTCTTTTTGTCGGGGAATATTATTGCAATGGCTCGATCATTAGTGGACCCCTGGCGGAAGTATTATCGTAGTTAGAAAGCGACAAAATTATCTTTCTATAAAAATAACGGCGCGGAGGTATTACCGTTAAAGCTATTGAACTACACGGTGGTAAAAATACGATGTCTGCATTGGTTGCATAGTAGCTTGCGGTATTGATTATTGATCTTTCGTGAGAAGTCGGCCATTTATACTCAATTATTACTACTGATAATTCTTTGCATCATATCTCTTATATTATTGATTCAATTATTGTCACAATATCATCGTATAATATGTTATATTATTAATTGAGGCGACAAGTTATAAATGATTAATAATTGTTGAAAGATTAAAAATGTGTTGATTAAAAATAAAATGATTTGTGGTAATATTTATTGATCCTTGATGTATATAAAAAGTGCATTATGAGGCGTTTGTGGTAAGTTTGATTATTTTATGGGGGCCCGTATGTCATCATCTAAAGTCTCTTAAATAATAGTAATTACCTTTGTGAATAGTAATTACCTTTGTGAATAGTAATTACCTTCGTCGATAGTATTTACCTTCGTCGATAGTAATTACCTTCGTAATAGTATTTACCTTTCGTCGATAGTAATTACATTTCTCGATAGTAATTACCTTCGTCGATAGTAATTACCCGTTAATAGTAATTATACCCCTTCATGAATAGTAGTCGAACCCTTGATATTACGAGTTAAGCGCCTCTTGATTGTTCGAGGTTAATTACCCCTTATGAAATAGTAGTTGTCTCTTCAATATTACGAGAAAGTCATTTTGACCCGCCGTTAAGACCAAGAGCCACCCTCGGTTTTTCTATAAATAGAAAGCTCATTCCTTCATTATTTCTTACGAATTCATTGAAACTACTAGAGAGAGAAACTATAGAGAAAGAAGAAAAGTATTAAGCTACTTCACTTTTCCGATATTGAGTTCTTTAAGGTAGGGAATATTATTTGTTGTACTTTCGTAAAGGGTGTTATTCTTTCTTATTCATGAAAAGAAGCATTGTTATTCCATTGCTTATTATTCTATTGGAATAACTTTGTATACAGCAGTTTACCTATACTTGGTGACATTCTTTTATTATTACATTTGAAACATCACATGCATGTGTTTACACGGACTGGTTTCGATCTTTATTATTATACATTGGAACATCACATGCATGTGTTTTACACGGACTGGTTAAAATCTTTATTATTACTGTTGGAACATCATATATACATGTGTTTTTCTGTGGGACTGGTTCCATTCTTTATTATACATTGGAACATCACATGCATGCATTTTTCTGTGTGGACTGGTTCCGTTATTTATTATTACATTGGAATAACTTTTTTTGTGCGATTCTATCGCATGCGTGGTGATTTCTTTTGTTATTCCATTCTTTATTATACCCGGTTGGTTAAAACTTTGACTTCTATACTCCATGAAATTAGTAGAATATCCTTGATATTTACGTTTCATCGATATCTTTCATGGAAATATTCTTACGATCATTCTTGAATTTTACTCTAAAGCGATATCATGTTGACAATTTGGGCGTTAATAATTCTGGATAAAATAATTCTTGAACTTGTTTTATTGAATTCTTATATCATTGTCATCATCCTCGTGTTTATATTATGTTGAAAGTCATACGTGGCTTTTGTAGTGCATAGATGGACTTGGTATGATTATGACCGAGAGACTATTCGGTGTAATCATGGTAGTAATGTTACAAATGATGTGGTAAAAATCCTCGATTGGTAGTGGTTCATTGATGGGCGAGTTGTTGGCATGATCATGACCATTAATGAATACACAACTATTCTTGGCGTAGTGCATGAATAATTGTGGTCGTGATACTAAAGAATATCTTTGGTAGTAGATGCGGGGTGATTCGATGATGTGGAATATTTATTAAAGCTGAGTCTCGGCTATACTTGATGATGAAAAACCTTTTAAATCATAAAAGATAGTAGATTTTATTTTCTACTTGACTCTTTTAATGGATTCTTTGGTTCATTTGTAGTTAAACTTGATGTTCATTATATTTTATCGGTTTAACTTTGTTGTAGGCTAATGATAATTTATTACTGCATTATCTTAGTCATAATATTTCTTCTTGAGCTAGTTGAGCTCACCCTTTCTTTCCTTTGTTCTCTTGAAATGAGAATATATTTGGGACGAGTCGGGGAGCGGAGTAATGGTCGAGAGGATAGCATTAGTAGTCCTCACTATTACGTGAAATAGTGTGATAATAATTGTAATGAGGACTCCTTTTGAGTTTGTATAATATCTAGTAAACAATATTTGTATTCAAACTCACGATTTATGTCGTATTATACATGTGAGTTATATTAGTAAGTTGTATTTAAATTACGTACCATGTGTCGACTACCCAAGATGGGTGATGTATACCTAATTTTGGGGCGTCTACTTAAGCTTCTTTGGTTAGCCTCTTGCAAGAAAAGTTTATTTTAAATCATGAATGCTAAGCTTCGGTTTTCTTCCGATGTCGAGGGCTTATTGCGGTGGAAGCAAACTCCTTTGCTTATAAAGTGTCGATTTTGTTCTTATTATCCTTTGTTTTTGCCTTCTATTTACCTTCTTAGAATCGTTCTTCTTTTCGGAAGATCCTTTGGCCCCTTAGTAAGACATGGTCTTTCTTGGTTGAAAAGTGACTCTCGACATTTTTCAACATGTTAAGCAAATCGGTGAAAGGTGATATCTAGCTTGTTCATATGAAAAATTCACAACAATTATGAAAGAATCAGGGAGTGAGTGCAAGATTAAATCTTGGCTCAACTCTCCATCCGTGACAAAACCGGTTGTCTAATTGATCAATCAAATTGATTATGTTAAGAACTTTTTATGCGTACTATAGTGCCATTGGCTATTCTAGATCGAAAAGAGCTCCTTGAATGTCGATATCTATCGGTCTACTTTCCTCACCATCGACTACTTGATGTGCGGGAATATAGTAGGAGCATCCATAGTTTCATCTTGTGTTGAAGCTCGTTACTCGTGGATGCGAGCATGA
Organism: Panax quinquefolius; assembly: GCA_020205615.1. NCBI lineage: Eukaryota > Viridiplantae > Streptophyta > Magnoliopsida > Apiales > Araliaceae > Panax > Panax quinquefolius. Next base: position 74,739,056 of record CM035172.1, read on the forward strand.
TGCGTGAGCTTATTTGTGCATCATCTTGCCACTTTCTAAAAGTAGCAATCTCTTCCTCGGAGGCATTATGCGCAACCATTACGAGGATAGGCGTATTAAGGACATAAGATAGCTTTTGATTTATGAGAACTATTCTCAAATTCCTTAACCAATCCAGATTTAATTGGTGCGGTTAATTTAGCATCTAATAATAACCCTTGATGATAGTAATTTTAGACATTGTAAAATTACGTAAATGAATTTATAATTAACAACATTTTAACATACATTCTTTTATTAATTACCAAAATAAATTAGGTCTTGTTTTAAATTGGTATCTCCCTATTTTCTTCAAACTATATTACCCTCACTTATATAGTTCGGCAAAATCTAATTAAAGATTTGCTAGTGAGAATAAGGATCCCATTTCAAATGTATATAGCCTTGTGGTGACACAACAAACTATATATAAATAAATAGGTAGACAACTTTTGTCGATTACATCAACTATCTGACTCCTTTTATTTTGCCTCTTAGATTATTTTGATCGAGTGGTGGCACATCCAGAATCAAAATTATCCAAGTTAAGTCAGAGCCTAGCACTCCATATATTCAAAAAGAAAAATATCATCCTTGTGGTGACCTGACAAAACAATATTGTTCAATTTTCTTTATAAGCATCAAATGTGATAAATTAACATCTTAAATACTTAATACTTGCCTTGTGGTGACACAACAAAACTCATATTAAATATTTAATACTCTATTAATTTTATCATGCTTGAAAGGCGACGTTCGATATTCCAAATATCTTTGAGCGCTTAGGACTTAATATAAAAATTTGAGGGTTTGTTATTAAAATGTCTCATCTTGTTTAGCGTGCAGCGTACATATATATATATAAAATCGCGTCATATTAATGAACATGCGAAGCATGTTTTGCATAATATATAATATATATAGTATAAGCATGCACATATAGAATACTATATTCTACTCGAATTGATTATGGACTTTTATTCTAGTTTGGTTCACTAGAGCCACCAAGTAAACCCAAAAAATTCGAACCACAGGGGTGCGAGAAATAATATTTAAATATAACTATTACATTTAAAACTCGGGTATTACAAAGCGGGTCTTTGGCGCTCCTTGCTCCTTGATCTCAATTTTTAAAATTAATTCTAACTATTCTATTACAAATCTATTTAAAATAAATAGAAACCTTGATCGTGATCGAGGGAAATACATAGGAGGAGTTAGAATTTACATTAAGAAAAAATTAGAGAGAAGGCAGTGCTTGAGACCCCATTTAATAAAACCCATACATTCATGCATCGACTAAAATAAAATCCGATCACATTGGTCGATAGTCATAATCAATCCCATTTATTATCATAATACATATCACCATATGCATCAATACATAACATTCATCGATGAATAATAAACATTCAATATATATATTGATATCATTTAATGGGCAAATTAGTTAGTATAAAATCTAATTTTGAATCAAAATAAACTCCTTTATTTTAATCCAAATTTAAATCAAAATAAAACTATTTTATTTTAATTTATCAATTTTGAATAAAATAAACTATTTTATTTTAATTAAAATCTTTAATCAAAATAAACTCCTTTATTTTAATTAATTATGGAATCTAATTCCATGTAATAATAAAAAAATACTCCTTTATCAAAGGAAACACGGATTCTCTTTCTATTCACAAATAAACTCCTTTATTTTGAATAATATGAAATCTTATTTCATATCTAAATAAACTCCTTTATTTAAGGAAAAATTTAGGATTCTCTTTTATTCACAAATAAACTCTTTTATTTTGAATAATATGAAATCTTATTTCATATCTAAATAAACTCCTTTATTTAAGAAACATATAATCAATTTCAACTCCAATTAGTTATCATGGAATCCAATTCCAACTACAATTAGTTAGCATGAAATTTAATTTTAATATTAAAATAAACCTTTTATTTTACTATTAAAATAAATTTTATTTTAATTATAAAATAATTGAGAATATTATATATATATATATATATAATAAAGCAAATCGGTTTATATATATATATATATATATATATAAAAGCGAAAGTCAGTATTCAAAATCACATTGATATGATTACATAACATGATTTGAGAATTCTTTAAAAAAAAACTATTAACATAACATAATATGAATTATGATCACCGTAATCATAAAAGCGTGATATCACCTTTAAGCGATTAGCCCATGCGAGCTTGTTAAAAACTTAGTGATTCACGTGTGCCTCCAAATAAAACCCGATTAGTATGACTTCATTACGTGCGATCGCGATCTGGATTTTCAAAAAAAGCGAGTTAGCGAATGGTAATTTTTTTTTAATAAATTTTATCTGACAAATTTATGCCCAATTAAATTGTTCTAAACACATATCAATATACATATCAAATTAAAACAATTAATAATTAGCATAAAGGTTTGGCTCGATGCCCTTTGCTAGGTTTGTAATATTCATGAAACAATCAAATTGCATAAATAAGCGGCGATGTAAAATCGAGTTTAAAATTTTTACAAACCATATGCGGATCACCCTTTATACACGATTATTAATTAAGCGAAAAATTGAAGAACAAGAATCGTACCCTTGAAGATCAGAGCTTCCTCAGTGCAAGTTCACCTCGATTCCTTTCGCGTTCAACTTGAATCCCGGGTTTGGTTCCTTCCTTTGATCAGCGTTAGCCACCCAAGTGTTTGGCCTCAGAGGGTGATCCACGAGGAAGAAGAAGGATTTAAGAAGATGGGTGGTTGGCTAAACCTAGTTTTCTATCTCTATATAGAAAGGGCGCACTCTCCAACAATTGGAATAACCACGTATGTTGTAAAAGTCGACGAAAAAAAACCCATCACCCGTAATAAGACTCCTCTTATTTATAGATGTGGGCAACCCCATAACAATTAAGGAATTGAGTTTTATTTAATTAATTAAATTCTTTTAATTAATTAAGCTCCCTAATCTTATTAGGAATAATTAATTAAACTCCTTTAACTAATTTTTCTTCTAATCGATTAGGAATAAATGAAATACTTATATTAAATTAATTCCTAAACTCTTTTAGAAATTAAAATAATAATAATAATTGTAATAATATTAATAAGACTCCTCTTATTAATTTATATTTAATATTTCTAAAATATTAAATAATAAATATTAAGTTATTTAATTTATTCTATCACCATAGATTAAATTAAATATACATAACTTATATTATTACGATTATGCCATTAACTTCTTAAATAATTATTCTTCCTTTTATGGTGTGACCCTTTAGGTTCTCCGTATTAAGCCGGTTGTGAATAAATCAATTAGAACAATTCTAATCTTATTTAAATAAATAAATTAAACAATTAATTTATTTAAATAAATAATATTTATTCTCTGATAGGGATAAGCCTCCCTAGCGATCGGCGACTTTCCGGATAATATAGATTTCAACATTAATCATAAAAGAACCTTTGAGTAAATAGTTCTTAAATGCAATTCAATCCTTCCACCATCTGATGTCCCGATTAAATATAAGGCATGGAATTTACATCAAAGTCTTATTTTATTTAATTATATGTATTCGACTCTTAAATGCACAACACCAAATAATGCAAATTAGAAACTCCTTTCTAATTTCATTACGCCTTTGACCGAGGACTCTTTGGGTTGTCATTTATCGAATCACATAGGACATTTCTCTTCTTTAATATAAGTGGTAGATTCTTTATTGATCATACATTATCTCCATATACAACTTATTATACCCAAGCATAACCTTTGATATACCCTAAGGGTCTTAAGGAATAAGTCAAGTATAACTCATCATACACAAGATCTTATGATGATCTCGAGTCGAGGATCACTTGTCTACTATCATCTGAGAAATTCTATTGACGGAGTAAAACTCCATTAGGTATTCCTTAGCGAGCCACGTTCGATAAACTTATTCTCTAATAAGCACCTACATACTTGCTTTAGTGTCTCCACACAAATGATCGTGAGATCAATCATCCTCATCGATGAGAAAGCGGCGTATGTACCGATCTATCCGGATTCACTAATCCCCGATTTAGTAATCAACGATTGGGAACTATTTTAGTTTTAAGCTTTTTAAGAATTTAGATCTCATTAGAATGATCATCATCATTATTCTAAAAGCATTGCTTAAAACTATTGGTTTATTACATATTATAAAACAGCATCATGTAGATAATTAAAAGATTTTAATAAATTAATACTTTTCATTAATAAATGAATAAGATTGTTTCAAAGTATATGCTTTATCATCAAACATGATTGGCTTGTGTGCATACTACTTTCAAATACAAATCGTTATTCGCAACCTAAACATATTCACCTCAAATTAAAAATAATCCAAACTAATAATTCCAAAGTAATTCATAATCTATTTAATATGCCTTTAATCATCGCCTTTTCGTTCGAACTAACTAAACAAAATAATAATAAATATAAGTACACTTATAAAAATATTCTTTCATCTTTAACCCATTGATAAATTCATTTTATTATTATTATAATAATAATCTCTATAATTTCAAAATATTTTATTTATTCATTTAGATTTTGTATAACATAATATTTTGGAATCTATATATCGTAATTATTAATTTTTTTTATTTTTTAACAATAAACATGAAAATTCGTACTATTAAGAACATGTGATCGAGGAGACTACAAATTAATATATATGTATCCATATAATAGGCATTTTTTTATTGTGCACTCTTGTAATTTCAAAAAAAGTCTAAATATCCATAAGTCTAATAAAACAATTACTATTCATGACATATTTTATTAAGTAAAGGTTTTTTTTTTTTTGTTTAAAGGCACTGCTGATGCCATTCATTTCACATCTTACCCGGATCTTGATCAAATCACTATTATTATTATTATTATTATTATTATTATTATTATTACACTCCATATATTTTCATATATTTTTTTTAATACCATTGTACTAACTATGTACTTATATTTATTCTACTCTACATTTCACAAGAAATATTCATAAGCGATATCTGAAACAAATTCTAAATAATTACAAACTTAATCATAATTCTCGACTCAGTTCTAATATATAAAAAAAAAATTCTAAGATGATACCCTGATATAATATATAGAAACAATACTTTGAAATTTAACTCCATGTTCCAAACAAGCTAATCTAATTTATACTTTATTTATTTGCTAGTTTTAATTGAGATTCCCTCCAGGCATGACTTATAACAATAAACAATCAAATTAATTAAGCTTGCGAGATCAGATCGTAAAATAACTAAAAAAATACCCTGATAATAAAAATAATGGTATTACCTTGGTTGGGAGAATTTTTCTCTTTCTATTTTACGTACTCTAGTAGCCTTTCTCTTCACTTCATAATAGATGGAATCAATACAATTAGGTTTGAGTCGTATATATAATTAATCATCCTTGTCTAATAGGATTTATAACATTGAACTTAATTAGTTTTAAAGCCCAAATTTATAAGATTAATATTTTACATCACTTATTATTTATAGCCCACAAACATTATTTTCAAATTGACCCAAATAAAAACAAGCCCAATTATTCTATTTAAAACATAGATTTAAATGCTATTTACTTTATTATTATTATCATTATTATTATTATTATTATTATTATTATTATTTTTTAGGGTATTACATCACCTACCCCTTAAAAAGGATTAGTCCACAGGAATCAAAAGAATGAACATCCTAATTATCAAAAGATGTGGATACTCGCTCGAATAGTCTTCTCTATCTCCCAGTAGCTTCCAGCTCAAGAATGATTTTACCACAAGACTTTAACAAGAGGAATTATCTTTCTCCATTTTAATTTAATCGAGTTATTTACTTTTGAACTAAAAGAATTTAATTTTCCAAACAAAACAAGGAAGAAAAAAGAAACAAAATCATTTACCTTTTCGATTTAAACACAATTGTATAAAATAAAAAAAAAAATCAATTAATATTTAATTTTAAAAAATATGCGTTATTACATTTTCACCCTTAAAAATAATTACGTCCTCGAATTCAAATAAGCTACAAAAAAATTTGAATTCTGACGTAGCGTCTCCATTTGTAATGATCAGCGTGAATAAGTCGTTGGTCCGCGTAATTATTAGTGTACTTGTAAAAGATTAAATCGACTCTGAGTGTATCGACCTTGGTAAGGTTGTTCGTGTTGCATCAAATTAGATCCATGATCCCGTTGATTGAGTGCGGTTTGTCGCTAATATCTTTGAGTTTCATTCTTGCAACGTCGTACTCTCTTGAGAACATAATTGAAAACACAAAATTTTCTTTTCATCTAAATCTGATTGAATACCCAAAATATTTAAAATTATCTTTAATTAGTAAAATGTTTATATTCCACACATGATAAAGATCTAACAAATTATTTTTATTTAATTTACATAAAATCGATTATACTGAAAACTCGAGGATATCGGATAAACTAAACAACTCTACTAATTATATCAATTTTTTCCTAAATCCTTAATAACTTCAAAATATTCAAACCTCGATTTGATCTAGCTAGTTCTTAAACATTATTACACGGAGAATATCTACTAAGATCTCTTTATCGTCATACCAAACTCCAAATCATATATCCTACTATACGAATAAGCAAACTATAGCTTTCAAAATCTCTTAAAGATTCATCACTTATTATTAATCTAATCATTCGATGAATCGATCATTCTCTTAATGACAATCTTAACTTGACAAATTCGAGATCTCCTCATACTATCACTCAAAATTTCATATAAGATAATTTCAATATTCTCTGAGGAAATAGCCACAAAATTGATCATTAACTCCAAATGATTAATCTAATTACCTCAATATCAACACTCAAATTCTGAAGCCCTCCATACTTAATAATTTTTACCTTATCATAGTATCCCATCAATACACGTACCTCAAATTATCGAGAGCTTAACATAACCAAAATCATCATCAAAATCAATCCTCGATTCTAAGATCATAATAAATTGTCACCAAAAACAATTTTAAAAAAATAATTTGCCAAAATCAAAAACTAAACTTATCTACAAATACTCACATCATAATCATATAATCATTTCTTAAGCGTACAAAATATCCAATCACGATCACCATCACATATTTATTCTCCTTAATGATATCGATCACAATCCTTAACTAATATTATTGCTCGATGCATACAATAATAATCTTAACAATGTTTCTCACATTTCTCAAATCAACTACAACTCGAGGAGAGAATGACACTTGGTCAAAATCAAGACCAACCAAATAAAGAACAAAATCGAATAAAATTCCTCGACGTCTACCGGAGATTTTCCCTGACTCATGGTCGAACCTAAATGGGTTTTCTACAAGAAAGAAACTAAGCTCGATACCATATCGTAACACCCCGCTTCCGAAAAGGAAAGGGAGGTCGGCGTCAAAACACAACAAACCTCAAAATAAATAAAGCGAAAGCCTTAACAACCTCGAAATATTAATAGTGGTGATCCATCGATAAAGTAATGAAGTACAATTCTCTAAAGCTGAGTCAAAATAATCAAAACTTAAAATTTGAATCAACTAAGCGGTGAAAAGGCAAAACTCTCATCACTTGTACTGAATCACCCCTGCAAACTGTGGGAAGAAAAAACACGACATGAGCGATTGTCAAGTCTGGATCTGGATATCAAAAGATATCTGGTGATATCTGAAAGCAGTTGAGACAAATTCTTGAACAAGCCTCGAGTGCAATACGAACAAAATATAATATCGAGGATCTGAATGGAATATATATGAATCGACATAATTAATGAAACCGATAAAAGAATAAAGAAATAGCGGTGAAGTAACTAACTTTCGATGACTTGAGGCGAACAAAAACCAACAAAACTAATCCGATAAAATAATGAAATTTGAAACAAGCGGTGGAGTTATTTCATGCAAAGTGAGCCCAAAATATATCTTGCCACGCGGGCGAGTCGAAATAATGCCACCACGGGCGAAGTCGAAAACAATGCCACCGCAGGCGGGTCGAATGATGCCACGGGCGAATCACACGTTGGATCGCGAATCAAATGTGTCTGCAAATCGGATAGGTGTGTTTGGCACAACATCACCAATCCATGAGCAGAAAACTAGGGTTAACCCATCGCCTCCCACAACAAAAACGCAAATGGCCTTCTTCCTCATAAGACCCAAAGCGGAGGCGTAGTGGACTAATCTGCTTGCGGAAAGTGTCATTCCTCTCGTGCCAAGATGACATGCATGTGGTACCCCCACGGTGGTTATAGCTCGGTATACCCTATGGTATATTCTAACAAAAATATTATGTCACACACACATGCGACATAATACTAACAAAAAGGGTTATATATGCATGTTGAACGAATCAAATTATAGTCTGAGGTTTCAAAAAGAAGGTAGCAACATATATAGGCTCTACTGATTATCAAAAATAAATACTAAACATGATATCCTAATTCAAAGAGTACAAATCTGAGTCAATGTGTTAACTCAAAATGAAACAAATATATGAATTTCACGAGAAACAATTATGTGAAATAATAGCGAGAATTTGAAGCGAGGAACAAAGCGAATAAATCAAATTTAACAAAAGTATATTTGAAAGAATGCGGAATCAAGTACGATACTTCAAACCATTTATGGCACACTCCACAAAATCTTACCCTCAAATGCAGCGATATCAAATCAAATCGTTATTACGCCAACCTAAACATATTCACCTCAAATTAAAAATAATCCAAACTAATAATTCCAAAAGTAATTCATAATCTATTTAATATGCCTTTAATCATCGCCTTTTAGATTCGAACTAACTAAACAAAATAATAATAAATATAAGTACACTTATAAAAATATTCTTTCATCTTTAACCCGTTGATAAATTCATTTTATTATTATTATAATAATAATCTCTATAATTTCAAAATATTTTATTTATTCATTTAGATTTTGTATAACATAATATTTTGCAATCTTATATCGTAATTATTAATTTTTTTTATTTTTTTAACAATAAACATGAAAATTCGTACTATTAAGAACATGTGATCGAGGAGACTACAAATTAATATATATGTATCCATATAATAGGCATACTTTATTGTGCACTCTGTAATTTCAAAAGAAGTCTAAATATCCATAAGTCTAATAAAACAATTACTATTCATGACATATTTTATTAAGTAAAAGTTTTTTTTTTTTTTTGTTTAAAGACACTGCTTGATGCCATTCATTTCACATCTTACCGGATCTGATCAAATATTATTATTATTATTATTATTATTATTATTACTCCATATATTTTCTTTTTAATACCATTGTCTAACTATGTACTTATATTTATTCTACCTACTGTTTCACAAGAAATACTCATAAAGCGATATCTGAAACAAATTCTAAATAATTACAAACTTAATCATAATTCTCGACTCGTTCTAATATATAAAAAAAATTCTAACATGATACCACTGATATAATATATAGAACAATACTTTGAAATTTAACTCCATGTTCGAACAAGCTAATCTAATTTATACTTTATTTATTTGCTAGTTTTAATTGAGATTCCCTCGGGCATGACTTATAACGATAAACAATCAAATTAATTAAGCTTGCAAGATCCAGATCATAAAATAACTAAAAAAAATACCTGATAATAAAAATAATGGTATTACCTTGGTTGGGAGAATTTTCTCTTTCTATTTTACGTACTCTGATAGCCTTTCTCTTCACTTCATAATAGATGGAATCAATACTGATTAGGTTTGAGTCGTATATATAATTAATCATCCTTGTCTAATAGGATTTATAACATTGAACTTAATTAGTTTTAAAGCCCAAATTTATAAGATTAATATTTTACATCACTTATTGTTATAGCCCACAAACATTATTATCAAATTGACCCAAATAAAGACAAGCCCAATTATTCTATTTAAAACATAGATTTAAATGCTATTTACTTTATTTATTATTATTATTATTATTATTATTATTATTTTTTTAGGGTATTACATCACCTACCCTTAAAAAGGATTAGTCCCAGGAATCGAAAGAATGAACATCCTAATTATCAAAAGATCACGGATACTCACTCGAATAGTCTTCTCTATCTCCCAGTAGCTTCCGCTCAAGAATGATTTTACCATGAAGACTTTAACAAGAGAGAATTATCTTTCTCCATTTTAATTTAATCGAGTTATTTACTTACCAACTAAAAGAATTTAATTTTCCAAACAAAACAAGGAAGAAAAAGAGAAACAAAATCATTTACCTTTTCGATTTAAACACAATTGTATAAAATAAAAAAAAATCAATTAATATTTAATTTTAAAAAAATATGCGTTATTACATTTTTCACCTTAAAAATAATTCCGTCCTCGAATTCAAATAAACTCTAAAAAAATTTTAATTCTGACGTGGCGTCTCCATTTGTAATGATCAGCCTTGAATAAGTCGTTGGTCCCACGTAATTATTAAGTGTACTTGTAAAAGATTAAATCGACTCTGAGTATACGACCTTGGTAAGGTTGTTACGTGTTGCATCAAATTAGATCCCATGATCCACTTGATTGGTGCGGTATCGCTAATATCTTTGAGTTTCATTCTTTAAGACGTCGTACTCTTGAACATAATTGAAAACACAAAATTTTCTTTTCATCTAAATCGATTGAATACCCAAAATATTTAAAATTATCTTTAATTAGTAAAATGTTTATATTCCACACATGACAAAGATCTAACAAATTATTTTTATTTAATTTACATAAAATCGATTATACAAAACTCAAGGATATCGGATAAACTAAACAACTCTACTAATTATATCAACTTTTCCTAAATCTTAATAACTTCAAAATATTCAAACCTCGATTTGATCTAGCTAGTTCTTAAACATTATTACACGGAGAATATACTACTAAGATCTCTTTATCGTCATACCAAACTCAAATCATATATCCTACTATCTGAATAAGCAAACTATAGCTTTCAAAATCTCTTAAAGATTCATCACTTATTATTAATCTAATCATTCGATGAATCGATCATTCTCTTAATGACAATCTTAACCCAATGATTCAAGATCTCCTCATACTATCACTCAAAATTTCATATAAGATAATTTCAATATTCTACTGAGGAAATAGCCACAAAATTGATCATTAACTCCAAATGATTAATCTAATTACCTCAATATCAACACTCAAATTACTGAAGTCCTCCATACTTAATAATTTTTACCTTATCATAGTATCCCATCAATACACGTACCTCAAATTATCCGAGAGCTTAACATAACCAAAATCATCATCAAAATCAATCCTCGATTCTAAGATCATAATAAATTGTCACCAAAAACAATTTTAAAAAATAATTTGCCAAAATCAAAAACTCGCTTATACAAATACTCACATCGTAATCATATAATCATTTCTTAAGCGTACAAAATATCGATCTGATCACCATCACATATTTATTCTCCTTAATGATATCGATCTGATCCTTAACTAATATTATTGCTCGATGCATAACAATAATAATCTTAACAATGTTTCTCACATTTCTCGAATCGACTACAACTCGAGGAGAGAATGACACTTGGTGAAATCAAGACCAACCAAATAAAGAACAAAATCGAATAAAATTCCTCGGCGTCTACCCGGAGATTTTCCCTGACTCGCGGGTCGAACCTAAATAGGTTTTCTCTGAGAAAGAACTAAGCTACGATCTTATATCTGTAACACCCCCTTCTAGAAAAGGAAAGGGAGGTCGCGTCTGCAAAAAACCTGACAAACCTCAAAATAAATAAGCGAAGCACTAACAACCTCAAAATATTAATAGTGGTGATCCATTGATAAAGTAATAATCTACAATTCTCTAAGCTAAGTCAAAATAATCAAAACTTAAAATTTGAATCAACCTAAGCGGTGAAAGGCAAAACTCTCATCTGCTGTACTGAATCACCCTTGCAAACTGCTTGGGAAGAAAAACCACGGCATGAGCGATTGCCCGAGTGCGGATCTGAGATATACAAAAGATATCTGGTGATATCTGAAAGCGGTTGAGACAAATTCTTGAACAAGCCTCGAAGTGCAATCACGAACAAAAATATAATATCGAGGATCCCGAATGGAATATATATGAATCGACATAATTGATGAAACCAATAAAAGAATAAAGAAATAAGCGGCTGAAGTAACTAACTTTCGATGACTTGAGGCGACAAAAACCAAGCAAAACTAATCGATAAAATAATGAAAAATTTGAAACAAGCGGTGGAGTTATTTCAATGCAAAGTGAGCCCAAAAATATATCTTGCCACAGGCAAGTCGAAATAATAATGCCACAGGCAAGTCGAAACAATGCCACACGAGGCGGTCGAATGATGCCACCAGGGCGAATCACACGTTGGATCGTGAATCCAAATGTATGCAAATCGGATAGGTGTGTTTGGCACAACATCACCAATCCATGAAAGCGAGAAAACTAGGGTTAACCCATCGCCTCCCACAACAAAACACCAAATGGCCCACTTCCTCCGGAGCCCAAAGCGGAGGCAGCAGTGGACTAATCACCTTGGCGGAAAGTGTCGTACCTCGTGCCAAGAGCGACGTGCATGTGGTACCCCAGCGAGGTGGTTATAGCTCGGTATACCTATGGTATATTCTAACAAAAATATTATGTCACAACACATGCGACATAATACTAATAAAAAGGTTCTATATATGCGTATTGAACGAATCAAATTATAGTCTGAGGTTCAAAAAGAAGGTAGCAACGTATGCAGCTCTCTACAATTATCAAAATAAATACTAAACATGATATCCTAATTCAAAGAGTACAAATCTGAGTCAATGTATCGACTCAAAATGAAACAAATATATGAATTTCTGAGAAACAATTATGTGAAATAATAATGAGAATTTGAAGCGAGAACAAAGCGAATAAATCAAATTTAACAAAAGTATCATTTGAAAGATGCGAAATACACGATACTGATCAAACCATTTATGGCACACTCCACAAAATCTTACCCTCAAATGCCAGCGATATCAAATACAAATCGTTATTAGCAACCTAAACATATTCACCTCAAATTAAAAATAATCAAACTAATAATTCCAAAGTAATTCATAATCTATTTAATATGCCTTTAATCATCACCCTTTTAGATTCGAACTAACTAAACAAAATAATAATAAATATAAGTACACTTATAAAATATTCTTTCATCTTTAACCCATTGATAAATTCATTTTATTATTATTATAATAATAATCTCTATAATTTCAAAATATTTTATTTATTCATTTAGATTTTGTATAACATAATATTTTGCAATACTATATATCGTAATTATTAATTTTTTTTTTATTTTTTAACAATAAACATGAAAATTCGTACTATTAAGAACATGTGATCGGGGAGACTACAAATTAATATATATGTATCCATATAATAGGCATATTTTTTATTTGCACTCTGTAATTTCAAAAAAGTCTAAATATCCATAAGTCTAATAAAACAATTACTATTCATGACATATTTTATTAAGTAAAGTGTTTTTTTTTTTTTTGTTTAAAGGCACTTGATGCCATTCATTTCACATCTTACATGAGATCTGATCAAATCATTATTATTATTATTATTATTATTATTACACTCCATATATTTTCTTTTTAATACCATTGTACTAACTATGTACTTATATTTATTCTACCTCATTTTTCAAGAAATACTCATAAAGCGATATCACTGAAACAAATTCTAAATAATTACAAACTTAATCATAATTCTCGACTCAGATTTCTAATATATATAAAAAAAATTCTAACATGATACCCTGATATAATATATAGAAACAATACTTTGAAATTTAACTCCATGTTCCCGAAACAAGCTAATCTAATTTATACTTTATTTATTTGCTAGTTTTAATTGAGATTCCCTCCGGGCATGACTTATAACAATAAACAATCAAATTAATTAAGCTTGCGAGATCCGATCATAAAATAACTAAAAAAATACCCGATAATAAAAATAATGGTATTACCTTGGGTTGGGAGAATTTTCTCTTTCTATTTTACGTACTCTAGTCGCCTTTCTCTTCACTTCATAATAGATGGAATCAATACAATTAGGTTTGAGTCATATATATAATTAATCATCCTTGTCTAATAGGATTTATAACATTGAACTTAATTAGTTTTAAAGCCCAAATTTATAAGATTAATATTTTACATCACTTATTGTTATAGCCCACAAACATTATTATCAAATTGACCCAAATAAAAGACAAGCCCAATTATTCTATTTAAAACATAGATTTAATGCTATGCTATTATTATTTATTATTATTATTATTATTTATTTATTATTATTATTATTATTATTATTATTATTTTTTTTAGGGTATTACATCACCTACCCTTAAAAAGGATTAGTCCCGGAATCAAAAGAATGAAACGTCCCTAATTATCAAAAGATGCGGATATAAAAGCTCGAATAGTCTTCTCTATCTCCCAGTAGCTTCACCGCTCAAGAATGATTTTACCACAAGACTTTAACAAGAGAATTATCTTTCTCCATTTTAATTTAATCGAGTTATTTACTTACCAACTAAAAGAATTTAATTTTCCAAACAAAAGCAAGGAAGAAAAAGAGAAACAAAATCATTTACCTTTTTCGATTTAAACACAATTGTATAAAAAAAAAAAAAATCAATTAATATTTAATTTTAAAAAAATATGCGTTATTACATTTTCACCCCTTAAAAATAATTCCGTCCTCGAATTCAAATAAGCTTCTAAAAAAAATTTGAATTCTGACGTAAGCGTCTCCATTTGTAACGATCAGCGTGAATAAGTCGTTGGTCCGCGTAATTATTAGTGTACTTGTAAAAGATTAAATCGACTCTGAGTATCGACCTTGGTAAGGTTGTTAGTGTTGCATCAAATTAGATCCCATGATCCACCGTTAGTGCGGTATAAGCTAATATCTTTGAGTTTCATTCTTATGAGCGTCGTACTCTTGAACATAATTGAAAACACAAAATTTTCTTTTCATCTAAATCTGATTGAATACCCAAAATATTTAAAATTATCTTTAATTAGTAAAATGTTTATGTTCACACATGACAAAAGATCTAACAAATTATTTTATTTAATTTACATAAAATCGATTATACAAAACTCAAGGATATCGGATAAACTAAACAACAACTACTAATTATATCAACTTTTTTCCTAAATCCTTAATAACTTCAAAATATTTGAACCTCGATTTGATCTAGCTAGTTCTTAAACATTATTACACTAGAGAATATCTACTACTAAGATCTCTTTATCGTCATACCAAACTCAAATCATATATCCTACTATACGAATAAGCAAACTATAGCTTTCAAAATCTCTTAAAGATTCATCACTTATTATTAATCTAATCATTCGATGAATCGATCATTCTCTTAATGACAATCTTAACCCAACAAATTTCAAGATCTCCTCATACTTATCACTCGAAATTTCATATAAGATAATTTCAATATTCTCTGAGGAAATAGCCACAAAATTGATCATTAACTCAAATGATTAATCTAATTACCTCAATATCAACTTTTCAAATTACGAAGTCCTCCATACTTAATAATTTTTACCTTATCATAGTATCCCATCAATACACGTACCTCAAATTATCCGAGAGCTTAACATAACCAAAATCATCATCAAAATCAATCCTCGATTCTAAGATCATAATAAATTGTCACCAAAAACAATTTTAAAAAATAATTTGCCAAAATCAAAAACTTCGCTTATACAAATACTCACATCATAATCATATAATCATTTCTTAAGCGTACAAAATATCGATCACAATCACCATCACATATTTATTCTCCTTAATGATATCGATCCTGATCCTTAACTAATATTATTGCTCGATGCATAACAATAATAATCTTAACAATGTTTCTCACATTTCTCGAATCAACTACAACTCGAGGAGAGAATGACACTTGGTGAAATCAAGACCAACCAAATAAAGAACAAAATCGAATAAAATTCCTCGACGTCTACCCGGAGATTTTCCCTGACTCGCGAGTCGAACCTAAATAGGTTTTCTCTGAGAAAGAACTAAGCTACGATACCATATACGTAACACCCCCTTCAGAAAGGAAAGGGAGGTCGCGTCAAAAGCACAACAAACCTCAAAATAAATAAGCGAAGCACTAACAACCTCAAAATATTAATAGTGGTGATCCGTGATAAAGTAATAAGTCTGATTCTCTAAAGCCGAGTCAAAATAATCAAAACTTAAAATTTGAATCAACTAGCATGGTGAAAGGCAAAACTCTCATCACACTTGTACTGAATCACCCCTGCAAACTGCTTGGGAAAAAACACGGCATGAGCGATTGCCCGGTCACGGATCTGAGATATCAAAGATATCTGGTGATATCTGAAAGCAGGTTGAGACAAATTCTTGAACAAGCCTCGAAGTGCTTGATACGAACAAAATATAATATCGAGGATGCGAATGGAATATATATGAATCAACATAATTGTGAAACCGATAAAAGAATAAAGAAATAAGCGGTGAAGTAACTTCTTTCGATGACTTGGCGAACAAAAACCAACAAAACTAATCGATAAAATAATAATTTGAAACAAGCAATTTGGAGTTATTTAAATGCAAAGTGAGCCCCAAAATATATCTTGCCACACGGCGAAGTCAAAATAATACCACACGGGCAAAGTCGAAAACAATGCCACACGGCGAGGTCGAATGATGCCGCCACGAGCCGAATCACACATTGGATCGCGAATCAAATGTATGCAAATCGGATAGGTGTGTTTGGCACTGACATCGCAATCCATGAAAGCGAAAACTAGGGTTAACCCATCGCCTCCCACAACAAAACACCAAATGGCCCACTTCCTCAGGAGCCCAAAGCGGAGGGCAGGTGGACTAATCACCTGCTTGGCGGGAAAGTGTCGTGCCTCTCGTGCCGAGGCGACATGCTGTGGTACCCCAGCGGTGGTTATAGCTCGGTATACCCTATGGTATATTCTAACAAAAATATTATGTCCTGACACATGCGACATAATACTAACAAAAAGGTTCTATATATGCGTATTGAACGAATCAAATTATAGTCACAAGGTTTCAAAAAGAAGGTAGCAACATGTATGCTAGCTCTCTGATTATCAAAAATAAATACTAAACATGATATCCTAATTCAAAGAGTACAAATCTGAGTCAATGTATCGACTCAAAATGAAACAAATATATGAATTTCACAAGAAACAATTATGTGAAATAATAGCGAGAATTTGAAGCGAGGAACAAAAGCGAATAAATCAAATTTAACAAAAGTATCATTTGAAAATGCAGAATAAAGTACACGATACTTCAAACCATTTATAGCACACTCCACAAAATCTTACCCTCAAATGCCAGCGATATCAAATCAAATCGTTATTAGCAACCTAAACATATTCACCTCAAATTAAAAATAATCAAACTAATAATTCCAAAGTAATTCATAATCTATTTAATATGCCTTTAATCATAAGCCTTTTAGATTCGAACTAACTAAACAAAATAATAATAAATATAAGTACACTTATAAAAATATTCTTTCATCTTTAACCCATTGATAAATTCATTTTATTATTATTATAATAATAATCTCTATAATTTCAAAATATTTTATTTATTCATTTAGATTTTGTATAACATAATATTTTGCAATACTTATATACGTAATTATTAATTTTTTTTTATTTTTTAACAATAAACATGAAAATTATGTACTATTAAGAACATGTGATCGGGAGACTACAAATTAATATATATGTATCCATATAATAGGCATGCACTATTGTGCACTCTCTGTAATTTCAAAAAAGTCTAAATATCCATAAGTCTAATAAAACAATTACTATTCATGACATATTTTATTACGTAAAAGTTTTTTTTTTTGTTTAAAACACCTTGATGCCATTCATTTCACATACTACCGGATGATCAAATCATTATTATTATTATTATTATTATTATTACACTCCATATATTTTCTTTTTAATACCATTGTACTAACTATGTACTTATATTTATTCTACCTACATTTCCTGAAAAATACTCATAAAGCGATATCTGAAACAAATTCTAAATAATTACAAACTTAATCATAATTCTCAACTCAGATTTCTAATATATAAAAAAAAATTCTAACATGATACCACAATATAATATATAGAACAATACTTTGAAATTTAACTCCATGTTCCAAACAAGCTAATCTAATTTATACTTTATTTATTTGCTAGTTTTAATTGAGATTCCCTCAGGCATGACTTATAACAATAAACAATCAAATTAATTAAGCTTGCAAGATCCGATCATAAAATAACTAAAAAAATACCCGATAATAAAAATAATGGTATTACCTTGGTTGGGAGAATTTTTCTCTTTCTATTTTACGTACTCTAGTAGCCTTTCTCTTCACTTCATAATAGATGGAATCCAATACAATTAGGTTTGAGTCGTATATATAATTAATCATCCTTGTCTAATAGGATTTATAACATTGAACTTAATTAGTTTTAAAGCCCAAATTTATAAGATTAATATTTTACATCACTTATTATTTATAGCCCACAAACATTATTATCAAATTGACCCAAATAAAAACAAGCCCAATTATTCTATTTAAAACATAGATTTAAATGCTATTTACTTTATTTATTATTATCATTATTATTATTATTATTTTTACGAATTATTACATACTACCCTTAAAAGGATTATTACTAATTATGAGCCAATCATTCAAGACGGAGCATAGAGCATAAGAAAAGATATACAACTATACTCTGAATAAATGCTTGAAGACAAATTCTTACCCAATGTTTCAAGTGCACAGTAATGAATAAAATATAATATCCAGAGGATCTGAATGAAATATATATGAATAAACATAATTGACGAAACCAATAAAAGAATAAAGAAGTATAGCGAATCAAGTAAATTCAACTCCAAATGACTTGAATCAAATTGTAAAACTAACAAACTAATCCAATAAAATAATGAGGCTAGGCAAAAAAAACAAACTACTGGAGTTATTTCACACCGAAAGTGTAGGCCTAAAAATATATCTTGCCACGTGTAAGTCAAAACAATGCCACACAGCAAGTCGAAACAATGCCACCATGTGCAGTCAGGATGATGCCTGCACAGCAAATCTACGCAAATCCTGCGTTCGATGCTAATCTAAATGTCTTATCGTAACCTGATAGCGGTTTTACAACATCACCAATCCGCAAGCAATGTAAAAATTAGGTTACCCCACACGCCTCCCCAAC
This sequence comes from Panax quinquefolius, assembly GCA_020205615.1. Taxonomy (NCBI): domain Eukaryota; kingdom Viridiplantae; phylum Streptophyta; class Magnoliopsida; order Apiales; family Araliaceae; genus Panax; species Panax quinquefolius. The sequence continues at coordinate 74,758,491 of CM035172.1, forward strand.
AAAACAATTAAATGGCCCACTTCCTCCCGAGCCTGGGTATCTGAGACGCCGTGGGACTAATCACCTTAATCAAACATTTTAAAGTGTCGTACGCCTCGTGCAGAAGACGACGCACGTGGTACCCCATTTCTACAAAAGTTATAGCTATACCCTATGGTATATTCTCTAATAAAAATATTACATAGTCAAACAAAATAATAATAAATATAAGTACACTTATAAAAATATTCTTTCATCTTTAACCCATTGATAAATTCATTTTATTATTATTATAATAATAATCTCTATAATTTCAAAATATTTTATTTATTCATTTAGATTTTGTATAACATAATATTTTTGCAATACTATATATGTAATTACTAATTTTTTTTTTTTTTTTAACAATAAACATGAAAATTCATACTATTAAGAACATGTGATGGGAGACTACAAATTAATATATATGTATCCATATAATAGGCATGCTATTATTATGCACTCTGTAATTTCCAAAAGAAGTCTAAATATCCATAAGTCTAATAAAACAATTACTATTCACTGACATATTTTATTCAGTAAGGCATTTTTTTTTGTTTAAAGGCACACCTGATGCCATTCATTTCACATACTACCCGAGATGCAATCAAATCACTATTATTATTATTATTATTACACTCCATATATTTTCTTTTTAATACCATTGTACTAACTATGTACTTATATTTATTCTACCTACATTTCACAAGAAATACTCATAAAGCGATATCCTGAAACAAATTCTAAATAATTACAAACTTAATCATAATTCTCAACTCCTTTCTAATATATAAAAAAAAATCTAACATGATACCACAATATAATATATAGAACAATACTTTGAAATTTAACTCCATGTTCCAAACAAGCTAATCTAATTTATACTTTATTTATTTGGTAGTTTTAATTGAGATTCCTCCGGGCATGACTTATAAGAATAAACAATCAAATTAATTAAGCTTGCGTAAGATCCGATCATAAAATAACTAAAAAAAATACCCAATAATAAAATAATGGTATTACCTTGGTGGGAGAATTTTCTCTCTATTTTTTACGTACTCTAGCCGCCTTTCTCTTCACTTCATAATAGAAGGAATCCAATACAATTAAGTTTGAGAAATATATATATAATTAATCATCCTTGTCTCTAATAAGATTTATAACATTGAACTTAATTAGTTTTAAAGCCCAAATTTATAAGATTAATATTTTACATCACTTATTGTTATAGCCCACAAATATTATTTTCAAATTGACCCAAATAAAAGACAAGCCCAATTATTCTATTTAAAACATAGATTTAAATGCTATTTACTTTATTTATTATTATTATATTATCATTATTATTATTATTATTATTATTATTATTATTATTATTATTATTATTATTATTATTATTCATAGGGTATTACATCACCTACCCCTTAAAAAGGATTAAAGTCGGGAATCAAAAAAGAATGAACATCCCTAATTAGCAAAAAGATGCGGATACTCCGCTCGAATAGTCTTCTCTATCTCCCAAGTAGCTTCCCGCTCCAAATGATTTTACCACAAGACTTTAACAAGAGGAATTATCTTTCTCCATTTTAATTTAATCAGTTATTTACTTACCAACTAAAAGAATTTAATTTTCCAAACAAAACAAGGAAGAAAAGAGGGAAACAAAATCATTTACTTTTTCCAATTTAAACATAATTGTATAAAATAAAAAAAAAATCAATTAATATTTAATTTTAAAAAAATATGGGTTATTACATTTTTCACCCCTTAAAAATAATTCCGTCCTCGGAATTCAAATAAGCTACAAAAAAAATTTAGTTACGACGTAGCGTCTCCATTTGTAATGATCAACCTTGAATAAGTCATTCGGTCCACGTAATTATTAGTGTACTTGTAAAAGATTAAATCACCACTAGTGGTCGACCTTGGTAAGGTTGTTCGTGTTGCATCAAATTAGATCCCATGATCCCACTTAGTTGGTGCTGGTTGCCGCTAATATCTTTGAGTTTCATTCTTGCAAACGACGTACTCTTTGAACATAATTCAAAACACAAAATTTTCTTTTCATCTAAATACGATTCGAATACCCAAAATATTTAAAATTATCTTTAATTAGTAAAATGTTTATGTTCCACACATGACAAAGATCTAACAAATTATTTTTATTTAATTTACATAAAATCGATTATACAAAACTCCAAGGATATCGGATAAACTAAACAACTCTACTAATTATATCAACTTTTTCCTAAATCCTTAATAACTTCAAAATATTCAAACCTCAATTTGATCTAGCTAGTTCTTAAACATTATTACACTAGAGAATATACTACTAAGATCTCTTTATCGTCATACCAAACTCCAAATCATATATCCTACTATCTGAATAAGCAAACTATAGCTTTCAAAATCTCTTAAAGATTCATCACTTATTATTAATCGAATCATTCAATGAATCAATCATTCTCTTAATGACAATCTTAACCCAACAGATTCCAAGATCTCCTCATACTATCACTCAAAATTTCATATAAGATAATTTCAATATTTTACAAGGAAGTAGCCACAAAATTGATCATTAACTCTAAATGATTAATCTAATTACCTCAATATCAACACTCAAATTACAGAAGTCCTCCATACTTAATAATTTTCACCTTATCATAGTATCCCATCAATACACATACCTCAAATTATCCAAGAGCTTAACATAACCAAAATCATCATCAAAATCAATCCTCAATTCTAAGATCATAATAAATTGTCACCAAAAACAATTTTAAAAAAATAATTTGCCAAAATCAAAAACTCGCTTATACAAATACTCACATCATAATCATATAATCAATTCTTAACTGTGCAAAATATCCAATCACGATCACCATCACATATTTATTCTCCTTAATGATATCCAATCACAATCCTTAACTAATATTATTGCTGCAATGCATAACAATAATAATCTTAACAATGTTTCTCACATTTCTCAAATCAACTACAACTCGAGGAGAGAATGACACTTGGTCAAAATCAAGACCAACCAAATAAAGAACAAAATCGAATAAAATTCCTACGACGTCTACCCAGAGATTTTCCCACAACTCACAGGTCAAACCTAAATAGGTTTTCTACAAGAAAGAACCTAAGCTCTGATACCATATCTGTAACACTCCCTTCCCGAAAAGGAAAGGGAGGTCGCGTGCAAAGCACAACAAACCTCAAAATAAATAAACAGAGCAATAACAACCTCAAAATATTAATAGTGGTGATCCATCAATAAAGTAATAAGTACAATTCTCTAAACTGAGTCAAAATAATCAAAACTTAAAATTTGAATCAACTAATCGGTCAAAGGCAAAACTCTCATCACACTAGTACTGAATCACCCCCCAAACACGCGGAAGAAAAACAAAGATGAGCCAATTTGTCAAAGACGGATCTGAGATATACAAAAGATATCTGGTGATATCGAAAACGGTTGAGACAAATTCTTGAACAAGCCTCAAGTGCAAGTACGAACAAAATATAATATCCAAGGATCCGAATGAAATATATATGAATCAACATAATTAATGAAATCAATAAAGAATAAAGAAATAAGCGAATGAAGTAACTAACTTCAATGACTTGGTGAACAAAACCAACAAAACTAATCCAATAAAATAATAGGTAAACAAACAAATGGTGGAGTTATTTACATGCAAGGTGAGCCCAAAAAATATATCTTGCCACACAGCAAGTCAAAATAATGCCACATGGTGCAAGTCAAAAACAATGCCACACAGGCGGGTCGAATGATGCCACAGAGCGTAAATCACACGTTGGATCGCGAATCCAAATGTATGCAAATCGGATAGGTGTGTTTGGCACAACATCACCAATCCAAAAACAGTAAAATTAGGGTTAACCCAAACGCCTCCCACAACAAAACACCAAATGGCCCACTTCCTCCGGAGCCCAAAAGCGGAGACGCAGTGGACTAATCACCGCATACCACGGAAAGTGTCGTGCCTCTCGTGCGAGGCGACATGCATGTGGTACCCCATTGTGTGGTTATAGCTCGGTATACCCTATGGTATATTCTAATAAAAATATTATGTCACAACACATGCGATATAATACTAACAAAAAGGGTTCTATATGTACATGTTGAACCAAATCAAATTATAGTTACAAGGTTTCAAAAAGAAGGTATGACATGTATCGCTCTACAATTATCAAAAATAAATACTAAACATGATATCCTAATTCAAAGAGTACAAATACGAGTCCAATGTGTTAACTCCAAAATGAAACAAATATATGAATTTCACAAGAAACAATTATGTGAAATAATAATGAGAATTTGAAACGAGGAACAAGCGAATAAATCAAATTTAACAAAAGTATCATTGAAAGAGTGCGGAATCCGTGCACGATACTTCCAAACCATTTATGGCACACTCCACAAAATCTTACCCTCAAATGCCAACGATATCAAATACAAATCGTTATTCGCAAACTAAACATATTCACCTCAAATTAAAATAATCCAAACTAATAATTCCAAAGTAATTCATAATCTATTTAATATGCCTTTAATCATCGCCTTTTCGATTCGAACTAACTAAACAAAATAATAATAAATATAAGTACACTTATAAAAATATTCTTTCATCTTTAACCCATTGATAAATTCATTTTATTATTATTATAATAATAATCTCTATAATTTCAAAATATTTTATTTATTCATTTAGATTTTTGTATAACATAATATTTTGCATGATCTTATATATGTAATTATTAATTTTTTTATTTTTTAACAATAAACATGAAAATTCGTACTATTAAGAACATGTGATCGAGAGGCGCAAATTAATATATATGTATCCATATAATAGGCATGCACTATTAATGCACTCTGTAATTTCAAAAAAAAGTCTAAATATCCATAAGTCTAATAAAACAATTACTATTCATGACATATTTTATTAAGTAAAGCTTTTTTTTTTTTGTTTAAAGGCTGCTTGATGCCATTCATTTCACATACTACCCAGATGCAATCAAATCATTATTATTATTATTATTATTATTACACTCCATATATTTTCTTTTTAATACCATTGTACTAACTATGTACTTATATTTATTCTACCTCTGTTTCACAAGAAATACTCATAAGCGATATCACGAAAAAAATTCTAAATAATTACAAACTTAATCATAATTCTCAACTCCGTTCTAATATATAAAAAAAAAATTCTAACATGATACCACAATATAATATATAGAACAATACTTTGAAATTTAACTCCATGTTCCAAACAAGCTAATCTAATTTATACTTTATTTATTTGCTAGTTTTAATTGAGATTCCCTCGAGGCATGACTTATAACAATAAACAATTAAATTAATTAAGCTTGCAAGATCCGATCATAAAATAACTAAAAAATACCTGATAATAAAAATAATGGTATTACCTTGGTTGGGAGAATTTTCTCTTTCTATTTTTCGTACTCTAAGCGCCTTTCTCTTCACTTCATAATAGATGGAATCCAATACAATTAGGTTTGAGTCATATATATAATTAATCATCCTTGTCCTAATAGGATTTATAACATTGAACTTAATTAGTTTTAAAGTCCAAATTTATAAGATTAATATTTTCTGTCACTTATTGTTATAGCCCACAAACATTATTTTCAAATTGACCCAAATAAAAGACAAGCCCAATTATTCTATTTAAAACATAGATTTAAATGCTATTTACTTTATTTATTATTATCATTATTATTATTATTATTATTTTTTACCAGGTATTACATCGATAACTTGTTCGGTTCGATGAACGGTTTTGTTAAAACACATTGGTTTCTAGAATAACAAGTACCTCTAGACACATCCAGGACCAGTCGATCAGATGTCTTTCCACCAAAGTATTTGGAGAGAGAATTCCTTCATCTTCTCTACATATACAGCGGCGCACACGATCCTCCACCATTAAGGTACGATCTAAAACTATGAGACCAGAGAATATTGTACAATGTATATTTGTGAGTAAAATAAAATTTTCTTACAAATATATGATAATTTAATATAACTATAAGTGTGATATATAGTAACAATGATGTTATGAATTATTTAAAATAAAAATAAATGAAAATAAGATTAATTAATTAATTTGTATTGGTTAATTGTTTTATAAGAAAAATATTAAGTTTATTAAATAACTTAATATTTAAATAGGTTTAATAAGCAATTATTTAATTATAGGGAAATGGTATTATATATGTACTTATTGGCATGATATATGTAAATATTGGTATTATATATGTATTTATTATTATAATTATTATTATTATAATAATAGTACTAAAAATATTCATCTGTTGTCAAATTAGTATTTGTTTTTATTATTAGTATTATTATAATAATAATAATTATTATAATAGTACAAAAAATATTAATCTGTCGTTAAATTAATTAAAATTTTCATTACGTAGATCTGCGTGGGCATTTTTTATTTTATGCACAGATATGAACCCAATACCTCCAGTTTGGAATATTGATCCAATGACCACCCGAGCACATGGGTCTAGTTGCAATTATTTTGCAATGATTAGTATTTATAACTGAACAAATCATTTTCCTCGAGATAAAACAGATCCCCTTTCTTTAGATCTATTACGTACATACATAAATGTACATAACTAATTGCGTGATAATAATAATAATAATAATAATAATAATAATAATAATAATAATAATAATAATAATAATAATAGTCATAATTATAATAATAGTACTAATAATAATAACAAAAACAAAAATAACAACAACAACAACAATAATAATAATAATAATAATAATAATAATAATAATAATAATAAGAATAATAATAATAATATTAATATTATTATTAAGAATAATAAAATAATACTTATTATTACTACTACTACTACTACTAATACTACTACTACTATTATTATTATTATTATTATTATTATTATTATTATTATTATTATTATATTATTATTATTATTATTATTATTGTTATTATTATCTTAATTTAAGCAACATGTTACTAGTCATTGCAAAAAGTTGTATAAAATATGCAATGAAAATAAAAATTATTGCCAATGAATGTGGTCCATATTAAATGACGAAATATAGCATAAAAAAAAACTTTCGTTGTCCACGATGAGGAGAAATCAGTGGTTAGAAATTTTGCTAATTTCTAGCGAATTTTGTTTCCAAATTTTGCAACTACTTATGAATTTCGTTGCAAAAAGTGAAAGCCTGACTCAATCTGCAACGAAGGACAAATTTTGTTGCTAAACATACACTTTTAGCAATGACTTATAAAGTCGTTACCTGAAAAATCGTTGTTACATCCCAATTTTTAGCAACAAAAAAACTTTCGCTGCCCACGATGACGGGAAATCAAGTGGTCGAAAATTTTGCAACAAATTTCTAACGAATTTTTTTCCCGCCAATGAATTAGCAACGAAATTTTGCAATGACTTATGAATTTCATTGCAAAAAGTGAAAGCCTGACACAATCTGCAACGAAAAACAAATTTCGCTGCTAAACATATACTTTTGGCAACGACTTATAAAGTCGTTGACCGAAAAATTATTGCTAAATGCCCATTTTTTTGTAGTGAGTCTATTTTCCATATATTTCTCTTTTTAAAACCACATTTTCTATTGAGCAATGCAACACATCATTCTTATGCCTACAAGCAATTGTGAACACGACAGTGCAAACCAAAAGCATTTAGAAAGCATCATGAATTACATCGTGTAAAACATTTTATCTAAGCTTATGTTATCCAACATATTCAACAATCCTTCAAAATTCACATTCATCATAGGCTAGACAAAATTTCCATAAAGCTAGAATTTGTGAGACATGCAACTAAACGTATACTAACACAAACAATGATGACTAAAAATAGAATAATATAACTTGCAATTATTAACTAACACATAAACATGTAAACTTTTAAACTAACCATGAAACTTTAAACTAAATATGTAAATGCTATATACAACTATAATACTACCCCAATAGCCCCAAACTTAGAATATTAATTGTCTCAATGAATGGAGATATAGGGTTAGAGAAACTCCCCTAATGGTCAGGTGCACCACCCTCGTCTGGTGATGAATCCGGTGGTGGATATGGCATGTCAGTCCCGAACTGTGGCCACTCAACTATGGTCCCTTGCTGTGCAAACGCCTCTGCCAATGACCCCGTGAGACCCGTAGCAAACGTTGCGAAGTTGTCATACATCGCGTTGACCTTTCGCTCCAAACTTCGGAGCTGTCGATCCCAAGTGGCAGCAGGTTCTTGAGTTGACGGGCCCGCCTCATCTGTCTGAGAGGGCTGAGGTGGTGGCTCTGAGAATGTGGACTAGATAATGAAGCCTTTTCCTCACTGGTGCGGTGCACCTCCTGCCCAATCCTTGAATTTTGCAATGGTTGCATGTGTGATATCTTGACTCGGATTACGCATTTGTTCATTATCCCTTTGGACTCCTTCTTTGAGCACGGGATACTACAACAGATCATGTATGGGATACTCCCAGTCATGATCCCCCGCATATACAATAACATATTCTGATTTATCAGGTGGGCTACATCAATGTACTTTCCTGTGATTATGCCTTACAGAATGATTGCCCTCTCCGCTGTGATTTCATGCTGATGAGACGACGGAACGAGCGTAGCATATATAAATAAATTCCATGCCTTTCCATATCGATTCAAGGCTGATGCTGGGAATATTCAAGGCTGATTCGTGTCGGCCTTATAAATCCATTTCATTCCTGGCACACACTACTCATAATGACCATCTCCAAATCCGTTTCCAAGTGTGCACCTTCTAACCAATTAGCAGACCCCGTCGGTGGTGTGTTAAGTAACCTGAAAACTGCCCTGATTGTGGGAAGTCTGAAATCCACTTGACTTCCGCGAACAACGGATAACCCATTCATCGTCTCCTTAGCATTCGCATAGAATTCTCTCGACAATACCCATGGGGTAGGCATGGGCGTGGCAGTTAATCCATGCCATCCCCTCTCGTGAATCATGTTCCATAACTGACCATCTTGTTGCTCAGGCTTGAGTCCCCTCTCCTTCATAAAATTCTTTGCCACGATTTTGTAATATTTTGTTTGTGCGGCCTGACTCAGAAGTTTGGTATGATCCACCACATCCTCCCCATGACTGCTAGAGGAGGATGATGATGAAGAAGAACTCGAACGTGCTCTCTTTGGACCCATGGCTTTGAATGTTGAAGATGAAGATTTGCTTGAGAATAAGTGATAATTGATGAAGAGAGTAACCCCCAAACTGTATTCTGCACAACCCCAATCTGAAAACCCTAGTTTTTATCCGTGTAATTGATGGTCGTGGGTAGGAAGTTAAATGTGTGTAGATGTGTGGGTAGTAGAATAGTTGCTAACGGTTTGGAGAAGAGAGGTCGTGCGTTTATGGGAGAATAAGTGAATACGCTCTGTTTGATGTCAAATGATAGAAGAAATTATTCACAAAACCTGTTTTTAAAGTTAAAAAATTTCCTTTGTCTGTGTCGCGTCGTGACCGCGCATGCGGCTTTTTGCATTATACATATAGGCGCGCAGACGCTGATTGGCTTATTCTCGCACAATTTTTCTTTCGGTAGCGGTACTGCGCGATTTCTCAAGCTTTTCTAGGCGCGATAGCGCATCTCTAATTTCTGTACTGCCAATTTTTATCTCCCAAACTGCAAGACAGTAATGCCTTCTTTTATGTTCACCTACATAACACCAATTACTCATGTTAGAGTGTGAACTATGGAATAAGCATAAATGCCCAAATACTCTGTATTATACTCAAACACAGTACAATGCAGATTCAACTACATACTTACTTATGTAAAAAAAAAATAATCTATCACAATTAAAAAAAATAAAGATGAACTAACAAAAACAACTGAAACTAAATAAATAGAAAATAGAGATAGAAATAATGGGTTGCCTCCCATCAAGCGCTAAGTTATAGTCAATTAGCTCGACTATCTCTGAATCTATGTCGAATAAAGAATTGAGGTGACTTTCTGTCTGTCCACCTCGCCTCCAAAATAATGCTTCAATCGTTGTCCATTCACTTTAAAAGGCTGATCCGGGAATTTATCGAACACTTCTATCGCACCATATGGGAAGACAGTTTTCACTGTAAATGGCCCTGACCATCTTAATTTCAGCTTCCCGGGAAAACATTTAAGTCTAGAATTGTAAAGCAAATCCCTTTGTCCCGGTTCAAATGTCCTTTCTATGATCTTGCGATTATGCCATTTCTTCACCTTATTCTTGTACAGCTTTGAATTCTCATATGCCTGTAATTTGAATTCATCTAACTCATTGAGTTGGAGTAGGCATTTCTCCCCTGCAGCTTTTAAATCAAAATTTAGCTTTTGAATTGCCCAATATGCCTTATGCTCTAGCTCCATAGGAAGGTGACAGTCTTTTCCATACACGAGCTGAAAAGGTGACATGCCCAATGGTGTTTTGTATGCAGTCCTATATGCCCATACTGCATCATCCAATTTTAACGACCAGTCCTTCCTCGTGGGATTCACAACTTTTTCAAGGATTCTTTTGACTTCTCGATTTGACACTTCCGATTTGCCATTTGTTTGTGGGTGATAAGTTGTAGCAATACGATGGTTCACCCCATACTTGGTCAACAAAGCTGTAAACTGCCTGTTGTAGAAATGGATGCCTTCATCACTAATGATGGGCCTACGAGTCCCAAACCTCGTAAAGATACTTCTGTGCAAAAACCTGAGGACTAGCTTGGCATCATTTGTTGGAAGAGCTGCCACTTCGACACATAATCCACTACGAGCAGGATGTAAAGATTTTCGCAAGAAGAAACAAAAGGGCCCATGAAATTAATCCTCCACACATCAAAAATTTCTACTTCGAGAATCGTATTCAAAGGCATTTCATTTCTTTTTTAGATGTTCCCCACTTTCTGACATCTATCACACCGCTGGACGAAAATGTATGCATCATTGAAGATTGTCGACAGGTAGAATCCTGCTTGTAGTACTGTAGCCGTTGTTCGTTCTCCACCGTAGTGACCTCGATACACCGAAGAATGACAATCCTGCAAAATCCCCTCGGACTCGCTATACGGGATACACCTTCTTATCATTTGATCAACATACTGTTTAAACAAGTATGGCTCATCCCATATAAACCATTTGACATCATGCATAAATTTTTTCTTTTGATAACCCACCAAGTCAGAAGGTACCATCTTACTCACGAAATAGTTCGCGTAGTCTGCAAATCATGGCACTTCTCCTTTCACCACAAACAACTGTTCATCTGGAAAGGATTCATTAATCATAACTTTGTCGTCTGCCTCCCTTTTCGGATTCTCCAGTCGAGATAAGTGGTCTGCCACTTGGTTTTTAGTGCCCTTTCTGTCCTTGATCTCTAAATCAAAGTCCTGCAACAATAAAATCCATCTGATCAACCGGGGCTTTGCATCATTCTTTGCCACTAAATGTCGAATTTCCGCATGATCCGTGTACACTATCACCTTTGTACCAATCAGATATGCTCGAAATTTATCAAAGGCATACACCGCTGCCAATAATTCTTTCTCTGTGGTGGTGTAGTTCAACTGTGCATCTGTAAGGGTCTTGTTGGCATAATAAATCACATGAAACATCTTCTCTTTCCTCTACCCCAAAACAGCCCCTACGGCATAATCATTGGCATCACACATCAGCTCAAACGGCAAATCCTAATTTGGAGCAGTAATAACTGGTGCTGATGTTAATTTCCCCTTTAAGTGCTCAAATGCCGACATACAAGCCTCATCAAAATTAAACTGTGCATCCTTCTCCAATAAAATGCATAGTGGTTTAGTTATCTTGGAGAAGTCCTTGATGAATCTGCAGTAGAAACCTGCATGTCCCAGAAAACTGCGAACACCTTTTACTGAAGTAGGTGGTGGTAATTTCTCAATAGTTTCCAGCTTAGCCCTATCTACCTCGAGTCCCTTATTCGAAACCTTGTGTTCCAGTATGATTCCTTCTTGTACTATGAAGTGGCACTTTTCCCTGTTCAGCACTAGATTCGTCTCAACGCACCTCTTCAAAACCATTACCAAATTTTCAAGGCATAAATCAAACGAGTCCTCAAGGTAGAGAAATCATCCATAAATACCTCCACGTTCTGTTCCACCATGTCTGAAAATATAGCAATCATGCATCTCTGAAAGGTGGCTGGAGCATTACACAACCCAAAAGACATCCTTCAAAAGGCAAAATTGTCATATGGACATGTGAAGGTAGTCTTTTCTTGGTCTTCTGGAGATATCATAATCTGATTGTATCCCGAATATCCGTCCAGAAGGCAATAGTACTCGTGACCTACTAATCTGTCCAACATTCGATCAATAAATGGTAGTGGGAAATGATCTTTCCTTGTAGCTTTGTTGAGCATGCGGTAGTCCATGTAGATTCTCCACCCCGTCACTGTTTGTGTTGGAATTACCTCATTATTCTCATTAATAACAACGGTCATACCACCCTTCTTCGGTACACACTGCATTGGGCTCACCCATGAGCTGTCTGAAATCGGATAGATTATGCATGCATCCAGCCATTTCAGTACCTCTTTCTTGATAACTTCTTTCATTATCGGATTAAGTCTTCTTTGTTGCTCAACTGACGGCTTACTACCATCTTCCAACAGGATCTTATGCATGCAAAACGAAGGGCTGATCCCTTTAATATCTGCTATGGTCCATCCAATAGCTGATTTGAACTCTCTACGCACTCGTAGCAGTTTTTCTTCCTGAAAAGATGTTAGTGCAACAACAATAATCACAGGTAGCTTTGAATCTTTATTTAAAAATGCGTACCTGAGATGATCTGGAAGTGGTTTTAATTCAAGTTCTGGAGGTGTCTCAAGAGATGGCTTTAATTTTACCGATGTCTCTCCAACTTTCGTCAATGGCTCGACAGGTGTTCTGAATTTTCTGAATTATGAAGTGGTGTCCAGATATTGCACAAGTTCGGCGAATTCCTCATCCTCTAATTCTGAATTTTCAGCAATGACACTCCTCAATGGTTCACAATCCACCAGACTCTCAACTTCATCATTTAATACACGGTTGTTGATCGATTTCGCAATCAATGAATACGTGCAAGTATACACGGTCAACAAGTACTAAAGTGATAAGAAAAGTATCGTTCCCACGAGGAATTATTTAATAAAAATTACCAAGTACTAACTCTTAACCAAATCAATTTTATTTAAACAACTGCAAATTGTGATTTTTCTTATTAAGAAAACTAAATTAACTAATTAAACTGAATTACTTTATAAATGAATTCAAATAAATAAATATTAAGACTACAATATCCCCAATTATGAACTATAAATCAATTATCCAAATTATTATGCCTACTGAATTGTTAACAGGAATTCTCAAATGCCAAAAGTCATTTTCTAATTGATCAATTGACTTCTATTTAATCCAGATTAATCTTGCTATATTCCTATGCAAAACAATTGAATTAAACTCCTTCAATTCCAATTACTTATGAGTTACATGCGGTGAACATATATTTCCATTCAATTCACAAACCTAATTATTCACCATACAAATAACTAAGTCACATGTTACCATGCCCAGTTCTAACCCTAAAATTCCTCTTCCAATTCCTTCTAGAGTAACAAGGTAATTCTTGATTAAATAATTAAGCAATAAGCACAAGACAAGATAAATAATTCACTTTGACACAAATAATTGGAATAAATCAAATAAATAATTTATAGACATAAAAGGTTCAATTGAAATCTTAATAAAAGAGTTAGTTCATTATTAATGAATTAAAATCAAGAATCCACAACCGAATAGACATTAAAAGATAAAAGTATGATAAGAGAAGAGAATAGAATCTGTTGTCAGCAAATCTGATGTTCCCCTCTTGCTCCTGCTCTTGATCTTCAATGATCTCAAAGTTGCTTCAATCTCCAAAACTAATAAGAACTAGGGTTAATGTCTATTCTAATGGAGTGTATCTCTAATCTAATCTATATAATCCCCTCTTATTTTATGCCTTACATCAAGTATTTATAGGTTACAAGTCCAATTTTTAGCTTAGGAACAAACCCAATCCAATTTGGAGTCAAAAAGGTGTCAAAATTCAGCTAAAAAAGCGTCCAAGCGACATTAATGACTTCCCAAGCGCCCCAGCTCTACAGAACGACGCAACAACTTCTTGCCTTGCGATTGCCCAGAGCTGCAAATAGGCTTGGTTTGGGCGCCCCGGCGCTGGCCACTTTTTTGACTTTTTCTGCTCTGACGTCCTTTGGTAAAATGGCCATAACTTCTTCGTCCAAACTCGATTTTGATGATTCAAGATGTTTCAAAAAGAGGAGAAGTAGATCTACAACTTTTATTCTTTGAGGTTTTCGAAATAAGGTCCAGAACAATACTCAAATTGGCTCAAAAGTGACTGTTGTGTAAATGACAAGCCGAAAACACGAATCTAGCCACCCCGAACGTCGATCAAAGTAACTTTTGTCCCAATTCCTACAAAACATCATAAAACATGTATGAATAGACATAAACACTTAAAAACATCTGAAAGATTAAGTTCAAACGCACTCAATTATGAGTATAAAACTCACTCATCAAATACCCCCAAACTTAAACCTTTGCTTGTCCTCAAGCAAAAACACAAAAGAACTAAAAATAAACAAACTAACTTAACTACATGAAAGTGTGGCGACCCCAAAATAGGTCCATTCCATCCAACCCATTACGAGTCGCCAAATACATGGTACGTAGCGAAACAATACAACTTTATTATCACAACAATAAAAGCTGTGAGTTTAAATACAAATATTATCTTCTAGACAATATTTATACTCAAATAAATCCTCATCACATTTATTGATACATTATTTTACAATAATGGTGAGGACTACTAAACAACTCTCTCTCTAGAACCTTCATTCCATACCAGACTAGTACTCGCTACATTCTCGCCTCCACGAGAAGAAAAATGGAACAACAAGGAAAAGGGTGAGCTCAACTAGCCCAAGTAAAGAATATTATGACTAAGATAATATACAACAAATTATCGTTAGTCTCCAACAGGAAAAATCGATAGAATACAATGAGACAACAAGTTTCGGATCAATATTCGTAGCGGAAATAATAATTCATAGAAGAGTTACGTAGAGAATGAAATCTACTATAATCTATGAATTTAACGGTCCATCATCAATATTTTATCCCGTAACATCAATCAATATTCATCTCAAATCAAATATTCATCTTTGCACTAAAGGCCAAAGATATTCATCAATCTCCATCATGTTCATCTCAACACTGTTCATCTTTGCACTCTGAGCCAAAGATATTCATCGATCGGGTCATGTTCATTTAAACACACGCTCATCTTTTGCACTACTGAGGCCAAAGATATTCATCAGTCGGTCATGTTCATTTAAACACCTGTTCATCTTTGCACTACTGGCCAAAGATATTCTTCAGAAATCATTCATCTTTGCACTACAGGCCAAAGATATTCAATAATATCATCATTTAAGACTGAGGATGATGAAAAATATTTTTAAAGAACGAATCCAGTGAAACAAAATGACAAGGATTAAGGATTAAGGATTCGTACTTTGTTTTATCCATGTCCAACAATACCTCAAAAATAATCATAGTGGTGTAAAATTCAAGAATGATCAAAACATGGATACAATCAAAGCTAGTATCCAGAATAGATATTTTAGACGAAAAGAAAAATTTTCATTTTTTGGTGAATAGTGTCGTATTCGTGAATAGTGCCGTATACGTGAATAGTGCCGTATACGTGAATAGTAACTCCGACACCAAAAGATAGAAATTCCACAAAAAACATCTTCACGCTTCATGAATAGTACTCGTGAATAGTAACTCGTGAATAGTAACTCATGAATAGTAACTCGTGAATAGTAACTCATGAATAGTAACCCCGACATGAAAAAGTTCTAAATTTGATAAAAAGTACCAACCAATATTTCAAAGATAATGATATTCAAGAATTAATATCATTTGAGAAGAAAATAACATCCTTACCTCAAAGAATCAAGATGCCGGAAGGAAAGGTCGGAAGTGATCTTTGAATGAAACTTGTCTTGAATAAAGAACTCCTCAAAGTATCTAAATACTCACAAAATACGCTCAATAATATAGAGAGAAAGAGAGAAAACTTTTTTACGGTGTGATTTTCAATTCTAACTTAATTTCTATTTATAGGAAAATGTTAGCCGTAAAGCGAGACTTGACTGCTACACGATGGCTTTACACGCTACTATTGCCACCCACCACATTTGAAATAAAATTCAGCACATTTATTCACCAACCACAAGTGGGGCCCACTCAATTCTAGAATTTTCCACCAAAATCAATTATAAACCTAATTTAGAATCCGACACCTCTTAAAATTCACAACAAATCATTCGTGCATTTTTAACGGTTCAAAATTTGTGGACATATACTCAACTTATGTATGTATAACATACCCAAAAATTACCACAATCCAACCGGTCGGATTAAAAATTATAACCCCCAATATATCTCTAAAAACCCCGATTTGATTTTTAATACCTCAATCCGATAAAATCTTGATAAAACACCTCAACAATAATTCCTTCATTAATAACCACATAAATAAATCCATCATTTATATTCATATAAAATAAATATTTCCTTATCATATGAATCAATAATTAATTATTCACAAATAATATTACGTAATCACATTTATGATAACCCAGTAGTTCTCGGAAAGAGGGGCTTTCAATAAGGATCTCTCTCTCTTGCGCGCCGCAATTAGGTGACCAAACCTCTCCTTAGAGCGTAACTTTCTAGACATTGCCAATAATGTTATCTAATAATATTATTCAAATAATATGAATTATTGATCCGATAATGGGAAATCATGCAAATTGACAATTATTGAACAACAATAATATAAAATATCAACGCAAAGCAATTATTGAATCAATAAAATAAAATATTGAGCAAGAACTACGTAATAATTATTGAGTAGTGCCATCTTACGTAAGGATCAATAATTCAACAATCGCAATGCAATACCGTATAACTCTTTGTGCAACCACGCCAGACATCGTATTTTAACCACCGGGTATTCCAATGTCTTAATTGGTAACAACTACGCCGTTATTTATAACCACCCAAACTTTGTCGTTTCCTCATCCAATCGCTTTTTAGTTATGGGGCTCTACACATGCATTTGTGGCCGTTATACGAATA
The DNA here is from genome assembly GCA_020205615.1 of Panax quinquefolius. Classification (NCBI taxonomy): domain Eukaryota; kingdom Viridiplantae; phylum Streptophyta; class Magnoliopsida; order Apiales; family Araliaceae; genus Panax; species Panax quinquefolius. Next base: position 74,775,847 of record CM035172.1, read on the forward strand.
TTCCCCGACAAGCGATCTGAATATTCCACGACCAAACGAATATTCCCGACAAAATGAATATTTTATAACCACTTGCTTATTTTGAAATATTTGCGTATTTAACCCTTAACTATCCACATTAATCAAATCAACCCTTACTATTTCAAAATAATAAATAAAGGAAATTCCTTTTTATTTAAAAAATTTTGGGGTCTTACAACCTCCCTCCTTATGAAATTTCGTCCTCGAAATTGGACGACGATACACAGTGTTTCAAAAGGTAAAGATACCTCGCGTTTCATTTTTTTCCAACTCCCAGTCATTTCCTCAATAGCATGGTTTCTCCACAAAACTTTAACTTATGGTATAACCTCGGTGACATAGGTCATGTTCTTTCCTCTACAAAATCTTGACAGTACCTCCTCGACGTTAAGTCTTGACTATCTCGTCTCGGGTTCTAACTCAATGGCGTGTTTGGTCGTCCACATATTTACGTAACATCGACACGTGAAAAACGTTATGAACATCGCGTCATACTTGGCGATAAAAGCGATTCTATAGGCCCTGATTCCTATTCGATCGAGAATTTCAACTAGATTAATAAATCGAAGGTTTGAGCTTTCCTCACCTCACCGATTCTCGCTTTTGAAATAACAACTTCTTGACCTCTTTCTTCAAATTCATCACCCGGTGTGTAGCTTGAACAACTTTAACTTTATCGATTAAAGTCGATTATACTCGTATATCATCACGCACTCAGTATATCATCACGTGGGTACCTAGAGTTTTCATCTCCATCTCTATTATTTGTATATTATACTGAAATGAGTCTTTGACAATATTGTACTCGATACAGATATACGATCTTCTACTCAACACGCCGGTACCACGCTCGCTTTTCCAGGATGGCATGGTGAACATGTCTTTGAAATGAGTCTCCTCTTGAGTTCTTCAAGCTCTTTCCACATTCCTTGCTCCATTCGAATTTTGTATCTCTACGAGTCAATTGCGATAATGGAATAGCGATTCGAGAATATCCTCTCGATAATAACCAACTAAACTGAAAGCTACGATTTCGATTATCGATTTAGGTTGTTCTCAATCGTGACTCATATCTCAACCTTGGATAGCACGTCACAATGACACCTATCGTTTACTTATCGCATCGAATATGGCGTCCCCTACAGAGAGTCGGCTTAGGTGAATTCCACAAAGGAAGTCACAAGATAAAGGCTCATGTACCAAATTCTATAGTTGAATTTTTAACTCCTCAAGTTCAATAGAGCCATTCGATATGAGATTTTAGAAATGAGTTTTGTCTAGGGTTCAAAGTCGATACAAAATTTAATATCGATCTTTGGGAGTAAGCCAAGAAATTTCGTAAAATACGTCAGAAAAATCAATAACAACAAGAATATTATTCAAATCGGCGTGTCTTTATTCAAATCCATAACATGGACTAAGAAAACTTGACATCCGTAATAAGCGAATGACTTCATGGATTGATATGAAAATGTTTGACTACAATGGTTTGATTGCTTGAATTGAATAACAAGGTTGCTTAGGAATATGAAAACTAACAACCTTATAAAAGCAATCAATTTGGCATGATGAGTAGTTAACCTTAAAATCACATCAAAAGCAAATCTCTATAGAAATAAGGTTAATGTGTAATGTGATAGTGCCAACTTGAATCAAGCAAGATTTTTAAACAACGGATGTAATGAAAGTTTCTCCTAACGGAGTTTCCATAAATAGGTCAAAGTCTAATTTCTCCGTAGTCAAGTTCAAACGTTGAGCGCAAGCAAAGAGATAAAAGAATGGGTAGAAGGCAGCAGTATCTAGTAAGGTATAAACATCGCAAGAATTTATAATTAACTAACCCGTGCTAACTTCGTTTGGGTTCCTCGTATTTTAATTAGGCCACGATAAACGCTCTTCCAGAATCGTTGACTTTGACTTTTTACGGGACATCCTTTTGAAGTCACCGCCTCACCGCACTTTTCGGTTTCGATATCGCATAATCTCGAGCGATATGTCCTTCTTTTCCACAATTATAGCATACCTTAAAGCTGTTGTTCAGGCGGTTTGGGTGATATGTCCCTCTTCCCAAGATTTGTAACATACGACCGATGGTCTTTCTCCTCCTTGGAACCCGATTGCCCTTTGGCGCCGCGTCTTCACATGGTCGTTGTTGAATCTCCTCTTTTAAAATTTCCTCCCAACTCGCTTCTTCTATTTTCATGGCTACGATTACCACCAGAGTGGTTACCGCCTTTGTCCGTATTCTTCTTTCTCCATTGGTTATCGTTATTCGATGATCGCTATCTTCACGTATGATCCTCGGTTATGGTCCTCTGTTGAAGCGTACTCGTTATCTCGCTCTAATAATCGAGCCTGCATTGACAACATCCGAATAGAGAGAAAATTTATGAGAAATGAGATCTTTGACGTATGTCGGGTTTCAAACCTCTCGTAAACATCCGCGTCATAATGCGTTCCTCATTCTCCACCAAATGAGGTGCAAACTCTGGATAACTCCGCGAACTTCGCCTCGTCTTTGGGACACCGCCATATTATTCTCGCTCCGCCTAATAAACTCCACTTCCTTCATATGACGAATACTTTCGGGGAAGTACTTGTCATTGAATCTGCTTTCAAACGTCTCCCATGACATGCCGAGTGCAAATTTGGATGGGTACGCTTCATGATTCCCACCGAAGAATCTGCCTTTCACCACGAACATAAAGGTGGCGAATGGAACCTTCGTTCCTCCGTGCATCCCAAGACATCGAATATCTTGGTAATTTGCTTGACCCATGTTTTCGCCATGATCGGATCTCGCTTTCCCCAACTCGTGGTCCCGACTCTTTGAACCGCTTGCGGTTGTGACCACCCGTGAATTGCTATCATCTCCTCCTCGTATTTTGAACACGAAGTCTCCTCGTCTCGATTTTGCATGAACTGCAAAAGCTTTTAAACATCCCCTCGTTCATCATCCGCTCGATTGGTGTTATTCACGGGAGGTACATTACAAATGACTGTTATGCGTTCTCCTCGTTATTAAATCTGATGCATCTCCACGGCCTCATTTACACCACTATTAATATTCTCAATTCGACATTCTCAATTCTCGTCATAAAACAAGGGTTAATTAAGGAAATCAATCACATAATATCCCTATATCTTGACCAACTAACAAATAAGCTTAGGTAGGACACACTAGCAAAGGATTTACTCGTCTCTCCCTCCTAGTTCTATTCCCCGATCTCGCCAGAGATCATATCCCTAGCTCTCGATATGTAACTCCATGGCGACCCAAAATAGGTCCATTCCATCCAACCCATTTTCGAAGTCGCCAAATACATGGTACGTAGCGTAAACAACTACAACTTTATTATCACAACAATAAAATCGTGAGTTTAAATACAAATATTATCTTCTAGACAATATTTATACTCAAATAAATCCTCATCACATTTATTGATACATTATTTTACAATAATGGTGAGGACTACTAAACAACTCTCTCTAGAACCTTCATTCCATACCCGACTAGTACTCGCTACATTCTCGCCTCCCGAGAAGAAAAATGGAACAACAAGGAAAAGGGTGAGCTCAACTAGCCCAAAGAAGAATATTATGACTAAGATAATATACAACAAATTATCGTTAGTCTCCAACAGGAAAAATCGATAGAATACAATGACAACAAGTTTCAGATCAATATTCAGTAGCGGAAATAATAATTCATAGAAGAGTTACGTAGAGAATGAAATCTACTATAATCTATGAATTTAACGGTCCATCATCAATATTTTATCCTCGTAACATCAATCAATATTCATCTCAAATCAAATATTCATCTGCACTAAAGGCCAAAGATATTCATCAATCGGTCATGTTCATCTCAACACACTGCTCATCTTTGCACTCATGTGCCAAAGATATTCATCGATCGGTCATGTTCATTTAAACACCGCTCATCTTTGCACTACAGCCAAAGATATTCATCATCGATTCATGTTCATTTAAACACCGCCATCTTTGCACTCACAGCCAAAGATATTCTTCAGAAATCATTCATCTTCACTACTACTGCCAAAGATATTCAATAATATCATCATTTAAGATCGAGGATGATGAAAAATATTTTTAAAGAACGAATCCGGTGAAACAAAATGACAAGGATTAAGGATTAAGGATTCAGTACTTTGTTTTATCCATGTCCAACAATACCTCAAAAATAATCATAGTGGTGTAAAATTCAAGAATGATCAAAACATGGATACAATCAAAGCTAGTATCCAGAATAGATATTTTAGACTTAAAAGAAAAATTTTCATTTTTTTGGTGAATAGTGTCGATTCGTGAATAGTCTTGATATATCGTGAATAGGCCAGATACGTGAATAGTAAATCAGACACCAAAAGATAGAAATTCCACAAAAAAACATCTTCACGCTTCATTAATAGTACTCGTGAATAGTAACTCGTGAATAGTAACTCATGAATAGTAACTTCGTGAATAGTAACTCATGAATAGTAACCCCGAGCATGAAAAAGTTCTAAATTTGATAAAAAGTACCAACCAATATTTCAAAGATAATGATATTGAAGAATTAATATCATTTGAGAAGAAAATAACATCCCTTACCTCAAAGAATCAAGTGCCGGAAGGAAAGGCTCAAGTGATCTTGAATGAAACTTCAGATCTTGAAACAAAGAACTCTCAAAGTATCTAAATACTCACAAAATACGCCAATAATATATAGAGAGAAAGAGAGAAAACTTTTTTTTCGGTGTGATTTTCAATTCTAACTTAGCCCTCTATTTATAGGAAAATGTTAGCCGCCAAGGCGGACTTGACTGCTACACGATGGCTTTTACCGCTACTATTGCCACCCACCACATTTGAAATAAAATTCAGCACATTTATTCACCAACCACAAGTGGGGCCCACTCAATTCTAGAATTTTCCACCAAAATCAATTATAAACCTAATTTAGAATCAGACACCTCTTAAAATTCACAACAAATCATTCGTGCATTTTTAACGGTTCAAAATTTGTGGACATATACTCAACTTATGTATGTATAACATACCCAAAAATTACCACAATCCAACGGTCGGATTAAAAATTATAACCCCTTAATATATCTCAAAACCCCGATTTGATTTTTAATACCTCCAATCCGATAAAATATCGATAAAACACCTCAACAATAATTCCTTCATTAATAACCACATAAATAAATCCATCATTTATATTCATATAAAATAAATATTTCCTTATCATATGAATCAATAATTAATTATTCACAAATAATATTATGTAATCACATTTATGACAACCAGCCGTTCCGGGAGAGGGGCTTTCAATAAGGATCTCTCTTCTTTGGCAGCGTAATTAGGTGACCAAACCTCTCCTTAGATGTAACTTTCTAGACATTGCCAATAATGTTATCTAATAATATTATTCAAATAATATGAATTATTGATCCGATAATGGGAAATCTTGTGCGTGACAATTATTGAACAACAATAATATAAAATATCAACGCAGCAAAGAATTATTGAATCAATAAAATAAAATATTGAACAAGAACTCATCGTAATAATTATTGAGTAGTGCCATCTTACGTAAGGATCAATAATTCAACAATCATGCAATACCGTCTGTCATCGTCAACCACGCCAGACATCAGATTTTAACCACACGGGTATTCCAACGGTCTTAATCAGTAATAACTACGCCGTTATTTATAACCACCCAAACTTTGTCGTTTTCCTCATCCAATCGCTTTCAAGTTATGGGGCCCACACATGGTTGCTACCATTGTTATACGAATATTCCCGACAAAGATTTAATATTCCACGACCAAACGAATATTCCCGACAAAATGAATATTTTATAACCACTTGCTTATTTTGAAATATTTGCGTATTTAACCCTTAACTATCCACATTAATCAAATCAACCCTTACTATTTCAAAATAATAAATAAAGGAAATTCCTTTTTATTTAAAAAAATTTGAGGTCTTCTGAGAAAGCATATGCATGATCTACTTCCTAATATTCCTACGAACCCAGTAATAAATCAGTATGATATATAGCAACATGCCTCAAAGATACAAATGATACTCAAGCAATATATCCGATCAAATCAAAGTCCATAACTCTAACCAGTTAGTCAATCCAAACCTGTCATCATCCATGTTGTGCATGTGTGCTTGTTAACCATTCTAACCAACCACGGTTCAAGATAATCACATAACAAACTTCTTAGAAGGAAAATTTCAATTCCAATTCAATTACTTTTGTCAACATGACAACTCCAGTTAAAACTAAGCAATTACCAAATCTAAGGGTAAATACAGGATTTATTTATACTTTTATTCAACCACGAGGGCATTTTTGCTCTTTCTCGTGTTTTTTTTTTTTCATTTCATATTTTTTTTCTCATGGTTGTGCAATGTCTTATTCCCTTAGGCTTTTCAGTGCTACCTTAACGAGCTTTCGACCAATGACTCCCAAGACATTAAGACCTTAGGGAGCTAGGTGTAAGGACAATCCCCTCGGGCTTACTTACTCAAGTAACAAAGGCCATAAAACTAAACAAGCATGCCACGGTGTTTATTCCCTTCTTTTTTTTTTCCTTTTACTGGAATTTCTCATTTTTTTTTCATTTTCTTTTTTTTTTCTTTTTTTTTCTTTTTGTAATATATATATCCCATAGATTCCCCCAAACTCAAGCTTTTACGTCATTCCAACCTTTACCACTAGTTTACTAATTTCCTTAAATTTTAACCAAGATTTTTCCTCAGAAACAAATTATGAAACCCTTGAACCAAGTGGATTAAAATAGTTAAACTTAAAGCGCTAACCGGTTACATAAGTTTAAGACATGCTAAGATTATCATCATGATTAAAATTAGAACTCATCATCAATTATCAACACTGTTCAAGTTAACATGCAAAACCAATCTTATCATAAAGTAGAGCTAAGACCACACCAGATCCATCACATGATTCATGCAAAAAAAAAATGTAATTATACTACATGAACACATACTAATGCAACACATATATGAATATGCAAATAACTACCATGTATTATATGCAACCTAAAAAAAAATACAATGCTAACACAAAAAAAATTGAACTACCATGCAGATAACTAACTATATGCAATACGACACTAAAATGCCCCCAAACTTAAACTAGACATTGTCCTCAATGACTAAAATAGAAAAAATTAAAGCAGAGGACTTTCCTGAAAATATAGCAATCTTCCTCCTTGTCCGCTAAGTTTGGAGAATAGGCTAAGCACATGGAACAAATTAGTCACCTCACTTGAATTTGACTTGCATCCTGTAAACCATGATAGAAACAATTTTATTAAATTCTAAATAAATGCAAATTCAATACTACTAATATAAAACCTAATAAAAACTAAAAATAAAAATTAAGCTTGGGTTGCCTCCCAATAAGCGCTTGTTTTATAGTCTCAGCTTGACTTCTTTAATTCTCTATCCAATTCCCCTACGAAAATTGAGGAATCCTCCATCCATCAGTAGCAATGTCTCTTTTGGGAGGTTCCCATTAGCAAAAGCCCTTGAATTAAAGTCACCTAGCATGCTCTTTGTAGATAGGTTCCCTATTAAGAACGTCCAACAACTAGGTGTTTTCTCCATTATGTCGATGATCAGATTAGGGCATTGGAGCTTAATAAACATAATGGAATCTTCCTCTATCTTCTCCTTTTCATCCCACCATGACTCCATAACTTTACTAGCTCTTATGTCACAAAGAGCTTTACCGACGACATGACTGCCAATTGGGCATGGTTTTACAAAACTGCCCGGATTATAGAACTTTGGTGGAAAATGTACAAGGGACACTATCAAAATTGGCTCATCTTCATTGGTACTCAAAGTTAGATCTTCATCGATCTCCTTTTCTTGGTCCCCGAGTCTTTTTTCTCTTTCAACATCTATATCATTTGGCACATCCGGTTGCAGATTTGGTTCGGGCTCAAAGATCGGTCTAAGATCCATGTCATAGAGCCAAGTGTATTGAGGACAAATATTTGAGGCATTGGTTAGTTGTTTCATTTGGTTCGTTAAATTTTGACTCAATATCTCTTGATTGCTCCTCTTCTCCTCACATGAAGCTAAATACTTGGACAAAACTTCCTCCAAATTTGAATGTTCTTCCTGTTGTAGTGGAGGTGGACACGAGAAATCCCGTGGGTATGTTGGACTTGGAGCATAAAATTGATCTTTATGAGTATGGCTCCATGAAAAATCTGGGTGATACCCCCAATCCTGATAATAGTTGTTGGGATAGACATAATTATTGGTGTAATCACCACCATCTTGTCTGCATTTCTCGGCCCGATGGCGCATTGATGACTCATATGATTTCCAGCACAATAATCACAAGTAACCGCCACACTTTGACGACGTTGAGCTTCAAAAGCGTTGACCCTCTTTGAAAGTGTCTCAATTTATGCTGATAATTCAGAAAATGCTGTCGCGAGTCCATCATTCTTCGCTCCCCTTGGCTGAGTCATTTTTGCCATACTTCGACTCCGTTGGGCTGCGATAACCTCCAACGTCTTCGAAGTTGCCTTAATTTGTATTGGTTCTGGATTATATGTTTTTTGATTCGGACACGGTTGGGTAGATTGATTATAGCTCCCTATGAACTGAGCTGATTCCAAATTGATGGCACATTGATCTATAGCATGACTCCCATCACATAACTCACAAACCATTGCTACTTGCTGTGTGGATGGTGGACTCCATGTTTCCATTGGTCGAGTCATGTTCATGTATGGCCATTGATACACAAAGTCATCCATGGTACCTGAAAAGAGAGAAAAAAAAAATTGAAAGAGAATTAAAGAAGAAAAAAAGTTTAAATTAAAACTAATTTGATAAAAATTAATATTGGCAAAATTATTAAACTAATTCCCCGGCAACGGTGCCAAAAACTTGTTGATCGATTTCGCAATCAATGAATACGTGCAAGTATACACGGTCAACAAGTAATAAAGTGATAAGAAAAGTATTGTTCCCACGAGGAATTATTTAATAAAAATTACCAAGTACTAACTCTTAACCAAATCAATTTTATTTAAACAACTGCAAATTATGATTTTTCTAATTAAGAAAACTAAATTAACTAATTAAACTGAATTACTTTATAAATGAATTCAAATAAATAAATATTAAGACTACAATATCCCCAATTATGAACTATAAATCAATTATCCAAATTATTATGCCTACTGAATTGTTAACAGGAATTCTCAAATGCCAAAAGTCATTTTCTAATTGATCAATCGACTTCTATTTAATCCAGATTAATCTTGCTATATTCCTATGCAAAATAATTGAATTAAACTCCTTCAATTCCAATTCCTTATGTGTTACATGCGGTGAACAAATATTTTCATTCAATTCACAAACCTAATTATTCACCATGCAAATAACTAAGTCACATGTTACCATGCCCAGTTCTAACCCTAAAATTCCTCTTCCAATTCCTTCTAGAGTAACAAGATAATTCTTGATCAAATAATTAAGCAATAAGCACAAGACAAGATAAATAATTCACTTTGACACAAATAATTGGAATAAATCAAATAAATAATTTATAGACATAAAAGGTTCAATTGAAATCTTAATAAAAGAGTTAGTTCATTATTAATGAATTAAAATCAAGAATCCACAACTGAATAGACATTAAAAGATAAAATTATGATAAGAGAAGAGAATAAAATCTATTGTCAGCAAATTTGATGCTCCCCTCTTGCTCCTGCTCTTGATCTTCAATGATCTCCAAGTTGTTTCAATCTCCAAAATTAATAAGAACTAGGGTTAATATCTAATCTAATGGAGTGTATCTCTAATCTAATCTATGTAATCCCCTCTTATTTTATGCCTTACATCAAGTATTTATAGGTTACAAGTCCAATTTTTAGATTAGGAACAAACCCAATCCAATTTGGAGTCAAAAAGGTGTCAAAATTCGCCCCAAAACGCATCCAAACCTGACCAATGACTTCCCCAGTGCCCCAGCGCTGGGCACGACGCTACGACACTGCCTTCCAGCACCCCGGCGCTGCAAATAGGCTTGGTTTGGGCGCCCCGGCGCTGACCACTTTTCTAACGTTTTCTGCTCCGACGTCCTTTGGGAAAATGGCCATAACTTCTTCTTCCGAACTCTGATTTTGATGATTCAAGATTTTCTGGAAAAATGAGAAGTAGATCTATAACTTTTATTCTTTGAGGTTTTCAAAATAAGGTCCGGAGTAATACTCAAATTGGCTTTGAAGTGACTGTTGTGTAAATGGCAAGCCGAAAACGCGAATCTAGCCACCCTGAACGTCGATCCAAGTAAATTTTATCCCAATTCCTACAAAACAACATAAAACATGCATGAATAGACATAAAAACTTAAAAACATCCAAAAGATTAAGTTCAAACGCACTCAATTATGAGTATAAAACTCACTCATCAACGGTCCACCAAATCAATTCTGAAACATTCTTTGTCATCTGTTGGGAACTTCATTGCTTTGAAGACATTAAAAGTGACCTCCTGATCATGTACACCCATCGTGAGTTCCCCTTTCTGCACATCTATCTAAGTCCTTCCTATGGCTAAGAATGGTCTCCCCGGTATGATTGGTATACTTTTATCTTCCTCGTAATCCAAAATGATGAAGTCAACCAGAAAGATAAATTTGTCCACTTTCACCAGTACATCCTCAACTATTCCCCATAGATATGTGATGGATATGTCAGCTAGTTGCAAAGAAATGTTTGTCGGACTTGGAGCCGGCAATCCCAACTGTTTAAACACTGACAAGGGCATCAGATTGATACTTGCCCCAAGATCACATAGACATTTATCAAATTTCATCTTTTCGATTGTGCATGGAATTATGAAACTTCCGGATCTTTTAGCTTTGGAGGTAGTTTACGCTGAAGCATTGCACTACATTCCTCTGTCAAGGCTACTGCCTCAAACTCGTCTAATCTCCTCTTCCTTGACAATATACCCTTCATGAACTTTGCATAACTTGGCATCTGTTCCAATGCCTCCGCGAAAGGTATATTAATCTACAGCTTCTTAAAAACCTCCAAGAACTTGCTGAACTATTTATCTTCCCTCTGCTTATTCAATCTCTGCGAATACGGAACCTGAGGGTGAACTAATGGTACTGTACTCGTAGGCTTCTCAACTGAACCAACTTTATCTTTCTCTTCCTGCTGTAACTCTGAATCCTCATGATCTTCTTTCTGCTCAGTTGACTACTCTGCATCACGCAGCCGCGTGGCCTCCCTTTGTAAATCAGGCGCGGCCGCGCCAGATGAATTTTTTGCATACTGCTTCCCAGACCTAAGTGTTATAACCTAGCATTGTTCCTTCTTTTCTCTTTGTGGATTTGCCTCTGTATTACTTGGCAATGAACCCTGGGGCCTGTTGTTAAGCATGCTTGCCATTTTCCCCATTTGAGTTTCCAGATTCTTAATAGCCACTGCTTGGCTCTTGATCATAACCTCTGTATTCGCCATGTACTTCATCATCATCTCCTCCATTTCTGATTTCTTTTCTTGCTGAGGTACAGCTGGAGTGTGATGTTGTTGTTGTTGAGAAAATGAAAGTGGAAAAGGTGGTCTTGGTGTAAACTGTGGCTGCGATGGCAGTGACTAAAACTAATTATTCGGCTGAAATTGATTCTGATGATTTCCTTGATTATTTGACCAATTGAAGTTAGGATGATTGCGGTTGTTGGAGTTGTACGTGTTCTAAAACTGACCTTGTTCTTTCCTGTAATTGCTCATATAATGTACCAACTCTGAGCTGATAGCACATTTATCTGTCGAGTCTGACCCTGCACAAATCTCACATATGAAGGCAACTGTCTTCGCTTTACCCTCTATTAATGTATCTATTTTCTTCGCCATGGCTGCCATTTGTGCTGACAACTGCGTGATAGCATCCACTTCTAACAAACCTGCAACTTTGGGCTGTGGCATCCGAGATGTAGGGTTCTAAAAATCATTTGCTGCCATTATTTCGATGAGGTTATAGGCCTCCTTATAACTCTTTTCCCATAACGTTCCTCCTGCAGCTGTATCTATAATCGGCCTAGACTGCCATCCCAATCCATTATAGAATGTGTTGATCACCATCCAATCTGGCATACCATGGTGCGGACACTTCCGTAGAATCTCTTTGTATCTCTCCTAGGCCTCATATAACGACTCGCCCTGTTGTTATTCAAACTCAGAGATTGCTGTCCTCATTTTCGCAGTCTTAGCCATTGGGAAAAACTTGGCTAAGAACTTCTGTGCTAGGTCCTCACATGTAGTTATCAATCCTGCAGGCAAAGAATGAAGCCAACTTTTCGCTTTATCCCTCAATGAGAACGGAAACAGCCTAAGTCTGATAGCATCCTCCGTTAGAGGGTAGAGGACCACATGGAAAGAAATTGCCCAAAAAGGGGTTAGATGGTAGCAAGGGTACTAGTAGTGGTAAGTTAGCCATTACTGGACCAACACCACCGGGTAGACCTATGGCCGGTAATTTTAAAATGACTGTCCAAGATGCGGTTGCATCAGCGAATATAGTAACAGGTATCATTCCAGTCAATAAAATGAATGCTTATGTGCTGTTTGATTGGGGTGCTACTTGTTCTTTTGTAGCATGTGAATTTGTTAAGCGATTAAGTATATTCCCTGAAAGATTAGAACTATCTTTAGACGTTAAGGTAGCAAACGAAGAGATAAATTCCATTGAACATATTCATAAGAATTGTTTCGTAGATATTAGAGGTAATAGATTATCGGTAGATCTTATACCGATAAGGTTGAGAGAATTTAAAGTAATTCTCGGTATGGATTGGTTAATTAATGTTGGGTAAAATCTAGTTACGTACAACATGCAAGTATACGTGGTCAACAAGTAATAAAGAGTAAGTAAAGTATCGTTCCCACATAGAATTAACTAATAAAGTTCAACAAGCACTAACCCGTAACCATTTCAGTCTTGTTTAAATGATTGCTATATTTTTAAATATAAGACTATGAAACTAATAAATACTACCTATCCCTAAAATAAAACTAGATAATGAAGACTCGAGATTACAATTTCATCTACTGAATCATTTAAATTAACACACTCCCTATTAAGCCAAATTAATTGCACCGGATTATTAGTCAAGAACACTAAAATAAAGTATATTCATCTCTTAATGTACCATACCCATATCAGATATAATCCATAATTGATAGAATACACATGAACACCCATATTACCTAAACCACTATATGTCTATGTGATTTACAAAAAATTAGGGTTTAAGCCCAAATTCTCAATTGACTACGAGTGGTGCCTCGATATATGTCTATCCTAAACACGAATCATAAATCCCATCCATTTGAACATACAAACACAAGCTAATAAGATCAGATCTAAACCTATACTTCATCTCTCAAGCTCATATGGATTATCACAGTAATTGATAGCCAATCAACTAAGTAAATAACATGAATCTAAATAGACAATCCCACAAAAATCAATAAGGCTAACAATGAAATACATCAGAAATAACTAATTCATAGAATCCATTGCAATCTCTGTAACGCCACAGAAAAATAAGATTTTTATGAGAATTAAATTTTTATTTGATTATGTGGATTAAATGAATTTAGTTGATTATTTATGGGAGTAATGTGACAGCCCCAAATCTGAGTCCCAAATCACCAAGGATCTGGTATAATCATTCTATAACTATTGTGGAAGATATAAACATAAATTGTTTATACATTACATTACACACTATTCCCCAAGGTCGAGTAACCTTAACTTATACACAAATCATAACTTATTTAACACATAACTTTATTATCAAACTACACTATTACAAAACTAATCGCGCACATTAACTTTAAGATGGTACTGTCTTTAACCTTTCCTTGTATCCGACGCATTCGCCTTAATCTGCAATGTTTTATCATGATATAGCAAGGGTGAGCATAAGGATTGCCCAGCAAGTTTAAATTCAACAATTTAACGATATATCATGATTGAAAGAGTTTGAATAATAAGCTGACTATAATTCAACAATATAATTATGAACTAGCATGAACAAAATTTTGACTGAACAAGTATTAAACATGAACAAATATATCTGAACCAATTGGTAATGAAGGTGATCAGCCTTTCATACCTGACTTATACATGCAATATGTACAGAGTACAATTCATGGCAACCAGAAATGATTAACCATAAGCTTATCCGAATGAAACAAGTCTTAGTAGAGTTAAGTAAAAACAAACTTGCCTGAACTGTTGATTACCGCTATGCAATTTATAACCCTTTATCCGAAGACCTAATATTAGTAATATAGATATCCAATATTAGAATAATATCATCATAATATAATACTATTATATATATAGACATAGAATGACCTAAACATATAACGCATAACTCTATCAGTCTATTCAACTCATAAAACTTAGCATCAAGTCAGACTATTTAAGTCTGAGTTGAATCCGATACAATTCTAACATCCCGACGGTCTAATCGGACTTTTATCGAGTCTAAGTTCAATTAAACTCTGTCTAAATACTTAACCATTATCTAAGATAATTTATTAACAGTCGAAATATTTTTCGTAAGCTCGTAATAATTTTTAAATAATTATTACTATTTATCTTGAATTTTCAATCATTAATACAATATTTAAATGAATTAAATACCACATAATTGTTTTTATCATTAATATTTATTTATTATCAAATATTAATGAAAATCATCACATAATATTATAATATATTTATAATATCTCATTGTATTTTTAATAACTTAAAATCATATTTACATGATTTTTAAGCAGTTAAATCCATTATCCGATAATTACTTTTAATATTAAAATATTAATATTTTAATGACAAAATATTAAAAGTTATATTTTATAACTTCAAATATTTTCAGTAACACTTAAATCATTTTTATATGATTTATAAACCATTAAATCTATTTTTCCATAATTTATTTAATATATTATTAAATAAACTAATTATCATTAATATTGATAAATTAATGAAATTCATCACAAAATATTAAAAGTCATTGAAAAAATCTTTAAATATTTTCTTATATCATAATATTATTTTTCATAATTTTTTATGTATTAAAATTATTTTTAAATAATTTATTTAATATTATAATTAAATAAATTAAATACCATTTATATTCCAAAAATATTAAATATTTATGAAATATCTGAAAATAATTAAAAACTATTTTTCAAACTTTAAAATAATTTTTGAAATTTATTTTGTATTTTAATAATTAAAAACTATTTATTTCTTTTTATTTAATTAATTAATTAATTTCCCGAATTTAAGTGTCGGTATAGGGGCCTTAGGTGACGAATCCGTCGCTAATGGTGTTCTTGGCCCTATTCTTGAGCTTCATCGCCAGTTAGCTAGTGGGCATGTTTGACCGGTTCTGGGTTCATGATCTTGTTGATTCTTGGCTGGTAATCGTTTTAATATTATAGTATGTATGTAATATTACAACTAAAATTTCATTTCATGACCAAACAGTAACACAAATGAGAGATTTAAGCTTCACAAATCTTGTTAGACACTGTTCTTCAATTTTTGGGTTTTCCAGGAATTGAAAAACAGTTGAGGTTCCTTATCTGAGCCCTTTAATTTAAGCTTTCTTGACTCGGTATATATGATATAAAGGTTCAAGTATGTAATATGTATGTCAGTGTACGATTCTATAACAATCGATCATCATAACAACAACAACAATTCAATGAGATCTAGACGGTCAAAGTTCTAACAAACAAATGGTACATGAAGATTCTGGGTTGCCCATATTTTTCTTCAGATAAATCGGTCAACTATAGTTTGACCGCTACAACATCGATTCTGTTATGGATCTAAGTGATCTAAAGGTGTTAATATATACTCCTCATGTCAGACTACAAGAGTCAAACAACAACATAGCAAAAACAAACAACATGGAGTTGCATCCCCGGCTGTTACAGTTTCTTGAATGGTCATGTTGAAGACGCTTGCAGTTGATTTCGTTGGTTTGATTGTTAATGTTGGTCCCGTCGTCGCCAATGTCCTGCTGCCTTTCCTTGTTTGCGCATTCCTTACCTCCCTTCTTCTTATTGGACAGTCTTCCACCTTATACTCCATTGATTCACACTTAAAACACACAGACTTGCCCTTTATCTCCTTTCCTTTTATCGTATAGGTGCCAAAACAATCTTTTGCCCCTTCGTTATCTTCGCTATCACAAATGCTTCCACCGGGTCAGTTGATTCTCTAAATCCTGGCGGTCTGATTGCCTTGAAGTCTTTGACGTTCGTCGATCGATTATTTGGCTGATCTTCCCACTGCTGGTATTTCGTTCTGCATGGTTTGATCGTCCATATTCGTAAAATTCTGTATCGGATCTGGTTGTCTTCCAGCTTTGTTGACAGGTTCTTCTTTCCATGTATTTTTTTTCGTCTCAGCGGCATTATCGTAACTTATTCTTATTAACTTACATTCTAAACCTTATCGTATACGCGCACTTTTCTATTCAAATAGTCATGTATTCAAAATATTAGACTTTGAAAACTTTGGTTTACTGTATTAACCAGTGTTCAGATAAATAATTACAATCTTTATACCAACATATTTCATTAATTCAACATAGACTCATATTCATAGCACTTGACATACTTTAGCACATATTGCTTTAATCATCCGCTATCCCTTTGTGACTCAAAAGTCGGGAATCGCTGCCACAACTTATACAAAATTTAAAAAATATTACCTTATACAAACATACATATCATATACTTAACATAGAATCATACATATTCAAGTAATACTAGTACTACTTATTTCTTACACCTCCAATAAGGATCAATTGCTTAGAAATCTGTCTATTCCCATTATCCTCTATAATCCATTCACACATAACTATACCTAGTTCGTCCAACTTAGAACACATTATGAGTTTAAGAACTCATCACAACATATGAGTTTAAGAACTCGAGCTTGACCATAAATTCTTTAACTATATTCTACCTATCAGTTATACTATCGTTTCTGGGTCTGGTACTACACTTTTCAAATCAACCACCTCTTTGAGGTAGCTTTCAATGTGAGCCTCTATTTCAACTATTGGCTTTGATATTGGCTCGGTTATGGAGATCGGCTCCTTCTTTACAATCTGAGGGTATCCTAATTCTTTTCTATCTGACATCTACACACCAACTATCTTGATTAGCACATAATATATACACACATCAAATAATAATTTTATATAAGTTATATTTTATTTCGTTTAACGATGAATTTATTCAATTCATCTCCTGATAAACTCTATATGAGTTATTTGTATTTTCAACGTTTCCCTCTGTTCTAAGGTTATAGCCTAAGGTTTTTAACCCTAAGCTCTGATACCATAATGTGACGCCCCCAAATTCAGGTACTTGAAATCCGAACTCGGTGCTTCACGATACCATTTCTATGAGCGAAATAATACTAATAATAATAACAATAATATAAATAACAAACTTAATTTACATATATCAGAGTCTAATCCCAAGTACGCAACCTTTACTATAATTCTTTACATGATAGATAATATATATATCATTGCCTTAATACAATCTAACTATTACAAAAGATACCATTAAACATATTATGTTTGCTTTTCTTTTCACTTGTTCTTGTCTGAACCTTCAGGTTGACCACGCTTAGCTGAAAATATTTAAATTAAGCAAGGATGAACATTTGAGTGCCCAGCAAGTAATAACAATTAGAAATATAATTAGCTGAAAGAAATAAATGTTTTGTTTGTACATCACTTCTACAACGAATTTATAGTTGTGAAGTAAACTGAACCGATAATAATAACATAACAATTCTATCTCAAATTTTTGAAACTACGTATTGACTTTATATATAGGTATTAGTTAACAGGCTATGAACATTGTTTTTAGTTTTCGCTAAGGTTTAGCGAACTTCATCTGCAAACCAAATCATAACTTCTGCACTGAGGGTTATCTCGCTTAATGTGCCTGTGATTGATCAATACTACATTGCAAGAAACGATATGATCGTTCACTCTGTCCGCCTTTAAGCGATAAAAGTTTTTCCGTGATCGGGATGTTCATACTTAGTCGGAATCAGAACCAAAACAATTTGATTGGATCTGAAAAGATTTTAACTTATTCAACGATATTTACGAATTTGTGTCTATTTGGGTCAAATAGCTTAGACGGCTTTTATATATATATATATATATATATATATATATATATATATATATATATATATATCAACATGTGATTAAATACAATGATTATCCAAGTGGGGTCATTGGTGTAACCATGTTTAGAAATTAACGAACAGAATATATATCTGAATTACCATATACTAACATGTTGATAAACAATGATCGGGTATAGAATATATCACAATAGGGTTAATAATATAGCATAATAATAATATAATTCTGAAACTTCTTACTCATGTCCATTGCATAAAGGAAATACAAAGGTAAGATATCATTTATGCGATCATACGCTTACGATTCAGTAACTTAGTTCTATCTTTATATAACACCTATCAGTAATAAGATCATTTGATCGATTAAAATAACATATCGTAACACATAATACTGCGTATTGCAGTCAGCACATAACCTAATCACATTGTCACGTATGTTTAACAACCATTGAATCACAAATAAACACATATCTAATCAAATTATCCAAGTCCAGATCAATTTCTGAAATATGTCGGTGTATTGACAACTTTATCGGGTATTTATCGAGTCTAAGACTCTATACAGTAGTTCAATATCCATTTAGATAACTTAAACACCGATCAAGACTATTTTTTTCATGGCCTTATAATAATTTTAAAATAATTAATACCATTTATCATAATTTTTGAAATACTAGGAATCATTATTAAATGATTTAAATATTAAACAATTCTATTATCATTAATATTCAATTAATATTAAACTATTAATGAAACCATTGCCAAAATATTAAAGTTATTTATAATAACTTAGAATATTTTAAAGTATTTATATTACCCTTAAATAATTTTTATAACATTTAAAATCATTTTTAAATAATTATCATTAATATTTAAGTATTAATGTTTTATTTATCTAAATATTAAAAGTCATTAAGTATAACTTAAAATATTTTTAATTCAATTATATCCTTTTAAATGATTCTTAAATTAATAAAACCATTTTTAAACTACTTATTTAATATAATTATTTAATAAATTTAATACAATTAAATTAATATCATTTATTAAAGAAATTATCCTTTAAATATTAAAAATTATATTTTATAACTTTAAAATATCTTTAAACACTTTATTTTCATTTTAAATGATTTTTATAATAATAAAATCATTTTTAAACTAATTTATTTAATATAATTATTAAATAATTCTAATATCATTAATAGCAAATAATTAATGAAATTTACCTTTAAATATTAAAAGTTATATTTTATAACTTAAAATATTTTTAAACTATTTATTTTCATTTAAAATGATTTTTCTAATATTAAAAGACTAAAAGACAAAATGCACCCCAAACTTTACTTTATTTACACATGCACCTTAAACTTAAAAAGGTGTCAAGACACACCCCAAACTTAATATTCGTTACAAAACGCACACTTTTACCATTAATGGAGGCCAAAAGTGACCAAGCCATGAATTGATTAAGGCTTGAATTTAGTATTATAGAGGGTAAGATTGGTAATTTACATTTTAAATATAAGAATTTTAAAATAGTTACCATCTACAATTAAAAAAATAAAATTTTGGGTAAATTGCATTTTAGAATTTTAAAATTTCAAAAATAGTTTTTAAAAACAAATTTTTTTTAAAAAATACGGTTTTTAAAAACAAAACAATTTTTTTAAAAAAATACGATTTTTAAAAATAAAAAATAATTTTTTTTAAAAACAAAATAAATTTTTTATTAAAAATTTGTTTTGTTTTAAAAACCGTATTTTTGTTTTTAAAAATTTTGTAATGATTAAACTTTTTTTGTAATGCTTTTAAAAATTTTATTTTAAAATTTGTTACAAATTTGTAAAAGATTTAAAATTTTAAATTTTTTAAAAATTTTATATGAGCTTTTAAAATTTATTTTAAAATTTGTTACAATTTTTTCAAAAAATGTAATTCTATTTTAAAAACAAAACCAATTGTTTTTTAAAAAAAAACACGGTTTTAAAAACAAAAACAATTTTTTAAAAATACGATTTTGTTAAAAATTTGTTTTTGTTAAAAAATTGCTTTTTAAAAAGTTTAAAAATTTGTTTTAGAATTCATTTTTGAAAAATTTGTAATAAATTTTTAAACTATTACAAATTTGTAACAAATTTTAAAATAAAATTTTAAAAGCATTTATAAAAATTTTTTAACTTGTAAAATAAAATTTTGTAATGATTTTAAAATTTTATTTTAAAATTTGTTATAATTTTTTCAAAAATGTAATTATACTTTAAAACAAAAACAAATTTTTTAAAAAACAAACACGGTTTTTAAAAACAATTATTTTTTTTTAAAATATGGTTTTGTTAAATATTTTTTAAAAATACGGTTTTGTTAAAAATTTATTTTTGTTAAAAAAATACATTTTTAAAAAGTTTAAAAATTACATTTTAGAATTACATTTTTTGAAAAATGTGTAATAAATTTTAAAATAAAATTTTAAAATCATTACAAAATTTTAAAAAATTTAAATTTTTTAAAGCTGTTACAAAAAAAATTTAACTTCTAAAATAAAATTTTGTTTTTGAAAATTTTGTTTTTGTAAAAAATTCTATTTTGTATAAACTATTTTTAAAATTTTGAAATTTTGTTTTTAAAATAGATTTTTTAAAAATTTATTTTAAAATTACATTTGGAATAGAATATTTTGTAAAATTTGTTTTAAAAAAAATTATTTTTGTAAAACTATTTTGAAATTTTAAAATTCTAAAAATGTAATTTAAAAACAATTTTTTTAAAAAATATTTGATTTTAAAATCAAAAACAATTTTTTTTTTAAAAAATGCTTTTTATGATTGTTTGAGGACTAAAAGACAAAAGAAATATAATTGTTAAACATTCAAGCCTCGGTAGGTATAATGGGTCACTTTTAATTTAATTAATTGGTAAAAGTGTGCGTTTTGTAGCATAATATTAAGTTGGGGGGGTGTCTTAGACACTTTTTTAAGTTTAAGTGCATGTAAATAAGAAGTAAAGTTTGGGGTGCATTTTATCTTTAGTCAATATTAAAATCATTTTTAAACTAATTTATTTAATATAATTATTAAATAAATCTAATATCATTAATATTAAAATATTAATATTTTTCATGACAAAATATCAAAAGTTATATTTTATAACTTAAATAAACTTTAAATCATTTTTCTATAATTTTTAAATCATTAATTCTATTTTCCATAATTTATTTAATACATTTATTAAATAACTTTAATTACCATTAATATTAATTAATTAATGAAATTCATCACAAGATTTTAAAAGTTATCAAAAATAACTTAAATTATTTTCCTATACCATAATATAATTTTAAATGATTTTTCAAGTATTAAAATCATTTTTAACTAATTTATTTAATATTATAATTAAATAAATTAAATACTTTTAATATTCCAAAAATATTAAATATTTATGAAATATATTCCAAATAATTAAAAACTAATTTTCAGATTTTAAAATAATTTTTAGGAATTTATTTTGTATTTTTCATAATTAAAAACTAATTTTCTATAATTATTAAATAAAAATATAATTTTTATATAGAATCTGTCGCTAAAGACCACCTATAGCGACAGAACCGTCGCTATAGGTGTTCTTCGTGTTCTTCATGCAAACCCAGAATTCCATGTCAGAAACCGGGCTAGCTACTTTGACCGAGTTTAATGTTCTTTCTAATTTGTTTCTGTCTAATCTAAAGCTCAGATCTTGTAATACTCATGTAATACTACACAATACAGCCATCAACAGGTTCAAAATATAAGAAAACAAAGAGATCTTGGCTTCAGAAAACCTTATAAGAAGCAACTTATGATCTTCATAACTTGCAACTAGTGTTGCACAAATGGCTTCATGGTTTATGGTTCGGCCTTGAGTCCACAAACTCTTGCGGTTTGGTCAAAGCTTTGGCGTAGTCAAGGCCCTGAGTCGGTCAGCCCGACCGCAGTCGCTAACAGCCGCACTTTTTTGGCACATATCCGGCCTAGCCTGACCTTCTAAAAAGCCCGAATTGGCCTGGCCTGAGGCCTGATCCGGCCTGAATCCTGAACCGGCCTGAGGCCTGGCATGTCGTTTCAAGTTTCCCACTCCTGCACTCCACGTCTCCACCTGTGACTGTGAGGCTGTGATTGTGAAATGTGAATGCATAGGCATAGTCACATGGCCCGCATGTAGAGGACAAGAGTCAAGAGGTACAAAACTCAAAAAGTAAAAAAAGATGTTAAAAAGCACCAGCTCCACATCCTCCACCAGCTCACTTTATGACTTTAATGCACCAAAAAGTATACTTATCAAAGTGAAATTGAAAAGCAATGGTCAAAAAATTAAAAAAAAAGATGAGTTGCCTTATCAAATTGTAATACTAGTTGTCTGCTGAAGCTGCTCACTGACAATTGACAAAGTAGAAAAAACAAAGTACTTTTATTTTTTGCTTCTAAACAATAAAGAAACGGATAGTGTGCACTGTGCAGTATTATTTTTTTAAACAAATGGTTATATTTTGTTTCTATAAAACTCATTTCATTAATCGCACAAATATTCACATGCCAACCTCCTGCAATCTGTTTTCTCTCCCCAACTTTCATTCTTGATCAATATTCTCTTTATTCATAATTTTCACATCTCTCTATTTAGTATTTTGATATTCTCTGATAATTACAAACTTCAATTATTATTATTATAATTTTTAATTTGTATTATTATTACATTTTTATTATTACAATACAATGGATCCCTCCGACTCCAAAACTCCACAAATGCTGCAATTTATTCAAAACGATCCAAATATCATTATGCCTGAAAGTGTCATTGCGGGTTCGAGTACTTTATTTCCACGCCCTACTTAGGTGAACAAAGCAAATGTCTGTAATTTATTTGGGAACATTTCATCGAAGTGTGAAATTGCCGAAGGTGTTAAAAAAGTTAAATGAAAAATATGTAACGCCTTATTTGGTACTAAAGGCAATAACACATTAAAACGACACTACCATTCGTGTTTGCAAAAGCATAAACTAACCGATGAAAACTCTCAAGCACAAATTGATCGTTCCGGTCACAATTGGAGTTATGATCAAATACTACAGAAAGAGTGGCAAGCCAAACTAGTGATCGAGAAGGAGCTCCTGATTCAATTTTTTTTGACGATGTGCGATGTACCAATTACATTCAAGGTGCATTTGACAGAAATATAAACAAGTAAGTAGAATGACTACTAAACGTGATTCAATTAAATTATATAATAAAGCTAAAAAGGAACTAATTAAATATTTTGAAAATTTTGACGGTAAAATTTGTTTAACTAGTGATGTTTGGTCTGCTGATCATCAACTTAGGAGTTAGCTATATTTGTAGACATCGCTTTCATTGGATAGATTTCAAATGCAAATGCAAAAAAAGAATTATAGGATTTGAATTTTTGAATTACCTCATCTTTGGTCAAACAATATATGCTCAAATTATGTACATTATTTGTACTTTTAAAATTAAAGATAAAATCATGAGTATTAGTTTAGATAATGTAAGCAATAACACTAGTCTTTATTAACATGTTAAAAAATGATTTAATGCCTCAGTAGTAAATGGTGCATTTTTCATGTTCGATCGTATGTCATATAATAAATTTAATTGTTCAATCCAGGATTCAATTACTTACGAGTGCTTCAATATATAAAATTTGTGTTATGATTAATTATGCTTATGGTTCAAATAGAAGAATTCAAAATTTTAGAAATTTTTTGTCATACAAGAGGAGAAAAATTTAAAAGAGCAAAATTTGATAATAACACTAGGTGTAATAGTACATATGATTTGTTTAAAGATGTCTATAAACGTAAAAATATACTTATGGAGTTAACAAATCAAGATTGGGATCTACTTGGTCAACTTTTAAATATTCTTAAAGTTTTTAAAAAACACACAAAAATATTAAGTGGTGTTTATTATCCTACAATTCATCATGTTCTGTTTGCATGTTTAGAAATAACAAATATGTTTCAAGATTTTAAGTATGATCCTTTTTGGGCTAACCTTATTTTGTCAAATTGAGGAAAAATTTTAAAAATACTTTGAAGACATGCCAACTGTTATTACTTGTGCGGCTGCATTAAACCCAATTATAATATTACAAGGTGTAGAAAGTATTTTAGAAGATATTGTAGAAAATATGGGTAGTACTAGTATTGATTATATTAAAAGAAGTTTTAATAATACATTTACTGAATTTTATAAACAATATGAATCTATATATTCTACATCTATACATGCCCCACCCCCTGCCCTTTCATCTTCAAAATATTCATCATTATTAAAATCACTATCCAAGAAACCAAGAACTTCAACACACACAAGTAGTTTAAACGAACTTGGTTTATATTGTAGTATTGATTTTAGGAGTTTCATGACTGATCAAGAATTTAAAAAATTTAATATACTCTCTTTCTGGGAAAAACATAAGCGACAATTTCCTACTTTGGCTATGATGGCCCGTGATCTACTAACTATCCAAGCTAGTACTGTAGCTTCGGAATCTTGTTTTTCTTTATCTGGCAGGGTATTAGATGAAAAAAGAAGCAGACTTAGTCCATAATCGTTGGAAATATGCATTTGCTATAGAGATTATCTTGCCGCGCAAAGTGAAAGTAGTATGCACACAAGCCAATCATGTTTGATGATAAAGCATATACTTTGTAACAATCTTATTCATTTATTAATAAAAAGTATTAATTTATTAAAGGCTTTTAATTATCTACATGATGCTGTTTTATAATATGTGATAAACCCATAGTTTTAAGCAATGTTTTAAAAATAATGATGATGATCATTCTAATGAGATCTAAATTCTTAGAAAGCTTAAAACTAAAATAGTTCCAAATCGTTGGATTACTAAATTAGGGATTAGTGAATCCGGATAGATTGGTACATACGTTGCTTGCTCATTGGATGATGATGGTTGATCTCATGATCATTTGTGTGGAGACACTAAAGCAAGTATGTAGGTGCTTATTAGAGAATAAGTTCATCGAACGTGGCTCGCTAAGGAATACCTAATGGAGTTTTACTTGCTTTTTGTCAATAGGAATTCTGTAGTGATAGTAGTACAAGTAATCCTTGGACTTGAGATCATCATAGTATCTTGTGTATGATGAGTTATACTTTGACTTATTCCTTAAGACCCTTAGGATATATCAAAGGGTATGCTTGGGTATAATAAGTTGTACGTGGAGATAATGTATGATCAATAAAGAATCTACCACTTTATTAAAAGAAGAGAAATGTCCTATGTGATTCGATAAATGACAACCCAAGTAGTCCTTGGTTATAAGTAATGAAATTAGAAAGGAGTTTCTAATTTGCATTATTTGAGTTGTGCATTTAAGAGTCGAAATACATATAATTAAATAAAATAAGACTTGACGGTAATTCCATGTCTTATATTTAATTGGGACATTGTATGGTGGAAGGATTGAATTATACAGTAACTATTTACTCAAAGGTTCTTTAATGATTAATGTTGAAATCTATATTATCCGGAAAGTCGTTGATCGCTAGGGAGGCTTATCTCTATTGTAGAATAAATATTATTTAAATAAATTAATTGTTTAATTTATTTATTTAAATAAGATTAGAATTGTTCTAATTGATTTATTCACAACCTAGGTTTAATATGGAGAACCAAAAGGGTCACACCATAAAAGGAAGAATAATTATTTAAGAAGTTAATGGCATAATCATAATAATATGTTATGTATATTTAATTTAATCTATGGTGATAGAATAAATTAAATAGCTTAATATTATTATTTAATATTTTAGAAATATTAAATATAAATTAATAAGAGGAGTCTTATTAATATTATTACAATTATTATTATTTTAATTTCTAAAAGAGTTTAGGAATTAATTTAATATAAGTACTCTCATTTATTCCTAATTGGATTAGGAAGGAAAATTAGTTAAAGGAGTTTAATTAATTATCCCTAATAAGATTAGGGAGCTTAATTAATTAAAAGAATTTAATTAATTAAATAAATCACAATTCTTTAATTGTTAAGGTGGGTTGCCCACATCTATAAATAAGAGGAGTCTTATTATGGGTGAGGTGGTTGTTGACTTTTTACAACATACGTAATTCCAATAGTGGAGAAAGACGTTCCTTTCTATAGAGATAGAAAACTAGGGTTTGAGCCAAATACCCATCTTCTTAAATCCTTCTTCTTCCTTGGTGGATCACCTCTAGAGGCCAAACACTTGGGTGGCTAACGTTGATCAAAGGAAGGAACCAAACCCGGTGGATTCAAGTTGAACGCGAAAAGGAATTGGAGGTGAACTTGTACCTGAGGAAGCTCGAATCTTCAAGGGTATGATTCTTATTCATCTTTTTCGTTTAATTAATAATTGTGCATAAAGGGTGATCCGGGTATATGGTTTGTAAAATTTTTAAACTCTGATTTATCTCGCTTCCGCTGAATATTACAAACCTAACAGTGGCATCAGAGCCAAACCTTTATGTGAATTATTAATTATTTTAATTTGATATGTATATTGATATGTGTTTAGAACAATTTAATTGGGCATAATTTTGTTGTATAAAATAAATAAATAAAAAAAAACACGTCAATTTGGCGAAATCCGTTTTTGCTGCTTTGTCCGTGGTGAATCACGTTTAATTATATATATATATATTATAATTTTTCCCTGTTAACAACTTTCAAGGGTCATGCGAATTTGAAGAAAATGAAGTACATGGAATTTCGGCTTTTCAAGGATTTCTTGTAATGGTTTAAAACGGTTACAGGAGTTCACGGTTTTTAAAATGAGCTGATTCGGTAATCATGATTCTTAATGATTTTGAAAAAGTTGATTCTCCTGTTTTCTTTTTCAAACCATTCGGATATATATATATATATATATATATATATATATTATAATATTCGGTTATTATTATTATTATATATATATATATTTTCATTTATTTTATAATTAAAATAAAAAAGTTTATTTTAATTTTAAAATAAAAGATTTATTTTAATATTAAAATAAAAGAGTTTATTTTAATTTTAAAATTAAATTTCATGCTAACTAATTAGAGTTGGAATTTGATTCCATGATAACTAATTGGAGTTGAAATTGGATTGCCTAATTTCCTTAAATAAAGGAGTTTATTTAGATATGAAATATGATTTCATATTATTCAAAATAAAGGAGTTTATTTATGAATAGGAAAGAGAATCCATGTTTCCTTAAATAAAGGAGTTTATTTAAATATGAAATAAGATTTCATATTATTCAAAATAAAGGAGTTTATTTGTAAATAGGAAAAGAATTCGTGTTTCCTTTAATAATTTTTTTACATGGAATTGGATTCCATAATTAATTAAAATAAAGGAGTTTATTTTGATTAAAGATTTTGATTAAAATAAAATAGTTTATTTTATTCAAAATTGGATAAATTAAAATAAAATAGTTTTATTTTGATTTAAATTTGGATTAAAATAAAGGAGTTTAGTTTTATTCAAAAATAGATTTTATACTAACTAAATTTGCCCATTAAATGATATCAATATATATATTAAATGTTTATTATTCATAAGATGAATGTTATTTATTGATGCATATGATGATGTGTATGATAATAAATGGGATTGATTATGGACAATTGACCAATGTGATTGGATTTTATTTTAGTTGGATGCATGAATGTATGGGTTTTATTAAATGGGGTCTGCGTACCTCGTCTTCTCTAATTTTTCTGAATGTAAATTCTATCTCCCTCCTATGTACTTCCCCTTGACTGCTGATCAAGGTTTCTATTTATTTTAAATAGTTGTGTAATAGGAATAGTTAGAATTAATTTTAGAAAATTGGAGATCAAGGAGCAAGGAGCGCTTGAAGACCCGTTTGTAATGGAGCCCGGGTTTAAATGTAATAGTTATATTTAAATATTATTTCTTGCACCCCTAGGGTTTGACCTTTTGGTTCACTTGGTGGCTCTAGTGAACCAAACTAGAATAAAAGTCCATAATCAATCCGAGTAGAATATAGTATTCTATATGTGCATGCTTATACTATATATTATATATTATGCAAACATGCTTCGCATGTTCATTAATATGACGCGATATTATATATATATATATATATATATATATATATATATATGCATGCATGCGCTAAACAAGATGAGACAAATTAATAACAAACCCCTCAAAATTTTTTTTATATTAAGTCCTAAGCGTTCAAAGATATTTGGAATATCGAACGTCGCCTTCTAGCATGATAAAATTAATAGAGTATTAAATATTTAATATGAGTTTGTTGTGTCACCACAAGGCAAGTATTAAGTATTTAAGATGTTAATTTATCACATTTGATGCTTATAAAGAAAATTGAACAATATTGTTTTGTTGTGTCACCACAAGGATGATATTTTTCTTTTTTGAATATATGGAGTGCTAGGTCGGACTTAACTTGGATAATTTTGATTCGGATGTGCCACCACTTGATCAAAATAATCTAAGAGGCAAAAGAAAAGGAGTTGCATAGTTGATGTAATTGACAAAAGTTGTTTACCTATTTATTTATATATAGTTTGTTGTGTCACCACAAGGCTATATACATTTGAAATGGGATCCTTATTCTCACTATCAAATCTTTAATTAGATTTTGCCGAACTATATAAGTGAGGGTAATATAGTTCTTCTGAAAATAGTGGGAGATACCAATTTAAAACAAGACCTAATTTATTTTGGTAATTAATAAAAGAATGTATGTTAAAATGTTGTTAATTACAAATTCATTTACAGAATTTTACAATGTCTAAAATTACTATCACTGCGAAGCATATTAGATGCTAAATTAACTGTAATCAATTAAAGCGGATTGGTTAAGGAATTTGAGAATAGTTCTCATATTTGAAAAGCTATCTTATGTCCTTAATACGCTTATCCCCCGCAATGGTTGCGCACAATGCCTCCGAGGAAGAGATTGCTACTTTTAGATAGTGGCGAGATGATGCACTGATTGGCTCAATGCATCATGCTCGCATCCATGAGTAACGAGCTTGACACAAGATGAAACTATGGATGCTCCTACTATATTCCCGCACATCAAGTAGTTGATGGTGAGGAAAAGTAGGACCCGATAGATATCGAGATATCTAAGAAGCTCTTCCGATCTAGAATAGCCAATGGCACTATAAATGCATAAAAAGTTCTTAACATAATCAATTTGATTGATCAATTAGGACAACTGGTTTTGTCATGGATGGAGAGTTGAGCCAAGATTTGATCTTGCACTCACTCCCGGACTCCTTTCACAATTGTTGTGAATTTTTCATGTGAACAAGCTAGATATCAGCTTCGTTGATTTGCTTAACATGTTGAAAAATGATGAGAGTCACTTTCCAACCAAGAAAGACCATATCTTACTGGTAGGGGCCAAATGATCTTCTGAAAAGAAGAACGATTCAAAGAAGGTAAATAGAAAGGCATAAACAAAGGATAATAAGAACAAAACTGATACGGATAGCAAAAGAGTTTGCTTCCACTGCAATAAGCCTGGACACGGGAAAGAAACTGCGAGAAGCATCTTGCAGAGGCTAACCAAAGAAGCTTAGTGAAGTTTCGGTTACAAATATAATTTTGTTCATAATTTGAAATAATTTTTTCTTTAAGTCAAGGTTCTACTTGGGTATTGGATACCGACTTTGGTTATCATAAATATAGATTTATGAAGGGACCAAGCAAAAGTAGAAAGTTAAACAAAGATAAATAATCCTATGTGTGGAAAATGAAGCAAAGGTTCTTTGCGATTAGCTATAGAAACTTATAGTTTAGCATCGCTTCTGGCAAATCTATTAAGTCGATAAGTTGTTATTGTATTCCAATTCGTGTTAGAAACATTATTTCCATTTTATTGTTGAACAATAAAATATTTGGTATTATAATTAAGAACAATTGTTGTTCTATTTATAATAATAATGTTTCGTATAGAACTGAATATTACTTAATGGATTTTGTATACTTGATTTACGTGAAAATAATTTTGTAAATTGAACAAACTAGTATAAGAAAAGGAGATGATCATTCAAAGAGTTGAATGTGTGTATTTCTTTGAAATACAAGTGTGAATTATTTGAAAGGTTCAAAAAGAATTGAAGTGAAACAAATTGGCAAAGTATTAAGATTCTTTGATTAGATCAAGGAATAAATACTTGTGAAATAAGTTTCTAGATCATCTTAAATGGTTTTTTCATAATGGACGCCTCCTGATACGCAATAATTGATTGATGTATTTGAATGAAAAATCGTACCTTGTTGGACATGGTGCGGTCCATAATGATTTTATCGACATTCCAAAGGTATCCTTACAGGTCATGTCCTAGAAATGGCCGCATGTCTCACGAAAAAGGTAACCTCAAAATCCGCCCCAAGACTCCATAAAAGTTATGGATAGGAGGATTCCTAATCTTAAGTATGTTAAGATAAGGGGTTGTCCAACTTATGTGAAAAGGTTTCAAAGGATAAGCTTGGGACAAGATTTGACAAGTACAATTTGTGGGACATCCTAAAGTAAGTTTAGGGTATATGTTCTATAATCCTACTTATCAAAAGGTGTTTGTTCATGAAACACGCAGCTTCTAAGATAAATGTGTTTATTATTAAAGGGGCTAGTGGGAGGATAATAGATCTTGAAGAGTTCAAGAATCACAAAACACTATAAGTCAAATAAGAGGAACCTATAGATGAACTCTTTGTACCACAAAGAATCGTAATCAGAACGGAATAGTAGAAGATACCTAGGAGGTATGGATTCATCATAGATGATGATGATGATGAGGTACACATCATAGAAGATGATGATCCGATTACATACGATGAGGTAATAGTTCTAGTGTGTACAAAAGGGACAATTGGGGAGTCTAGTGACATTCCTAATATTATATGTTGATATACTACGGATAAGGAATGACATACTAATGCTACAAATAGTAATGATACTGATTGTTCAAACATTCCTCCATGAATGGTTTGGGAAGAGTATCTTAATTGGGGATAAAATCTATATAGATAGATATAACAGGATGCTCGACTTAACCCAAGGAACGTATATTCATTTGATGCTAAAGTCGTTTAGCATGGCAAACTCAAGAGATGTCTCACGTCGATGAGCTATGGAGTGTATCTCTTAATAGTCCCCTACAGACTCTCGAAAAGAGAGGTCGCATGAGTGACAATCATGTATGCAATGAAATGTATGAGACACGATGTTGATCGGTCATATTATGGAGAAGTTCACTATGAGTCGGTGAAAACATCTTAAAGTGCTTAACCCAAGCACTAAGGATGTGATCATATTCATGGTGGGTCTAAATTAAAACTAGAGGGCTTAATGACTCAAGTTTTTTCAGATGGAGAAGATGATGAGAAAAATCCACTTTAAGGTAAAGCGTTATCTTGAGCAATTAGTGCGTTGAATTGGAAAGGTTCAAACAAAGAAAGAGTTCTTTGGTTTAGTGATAAAGACAAAGTATATAGCTATAAATGAAAGTGCGCAAGTTGATTGTTTGGATTAAAAGTTCATTACGAGAACTAGGAATAGTTCTAAGTCTCATCTTGGATCTAAACATGTGTTGTGACACTTTCATTTGATTATAAGAATCATTGAAAGATGGGAAATCACTATAGAGATGGTGGACTCTCAAGAACAACATTACATATCCATTAACTAAAGCTTATCCAATGGCGGGATAATCGTCACTTAGAGAAGAAGAGTATAAGATACAATGGCGATTGGCTTTAGTTAAGTGGGAGATTGAAAGTAGTATGCACACAAGCCAATCATGTTTGATGATAAAGCATATACTTTGTAACAATCTTATTCATTTATTAATAAAAGTATTAATTTATTAAAGGCTTTTAATTATCTACATGATCTTTGTTTTATAATATGTGATAAACCCATAGTTTTAAGCAATGCTTTTAGAATAATGATGATGATCATTCTAATGAGATCTAAATTCTTAGAAAGCTTAAAACTAAAATAGTTCCCAATCGTTGGATTACTAAATTGGGGATTAGTGAATCCGGATAGATTGGTACATGCGCGTTAACTTGCTCATTGGATGAGGATGATTGATCTCATGATCATTTGTGTGGAGACACTAAAGCAAGTATGTAGGTGCTTATTAGAGAATAAGTTCACTTTGAACATTGGCTCGCTAAGGAATACCTAATGGAGTTTTACTTACTTTTGTCGATAGGAATTCTCAGTAGTGATAGTAGTACAAGTAATCCTTGGACTTGAGATCATCATAGTATCTTGTGTATGATGAGTTATACTTTGACTTATTCCTTAAGACCCTTAGGGTATATCAAAGGGTATGCTTGGGTATAATAAGTTTATACATGGAGATAATGTATGATCAATAAAGAATCTACCACTTCTATTAAAAGAAGAGAAATGTCCTATGTGATTAGATAAATGACAACCCGGTAGTCCTTGGCGGCGAATGAAATTAGAAAGGAGTTTCTAATTTGCATTATTTGAGTTGTACATTTAAGAGTCGAAATACATATAATTAAATAAAATAAGACTTGATGATAATTCCATGTCTTATATTTAATTGGGACATTGTATGGTGGAAGGATTGAATTATACGGTAACTATTTACTCAAAGGTTCTTTAATGATTAATGTTGAAATCTATATTATACGGAAAGTCGTTGATCGCTAGGGAGGCTTATCCCTATTATAGAATAAATATTATTTAAATAAATTAATTGTTTAATTTATTTATTTAAATAAGATTAGAATTGTTCTAATTGATTTATTCACAATAGGTTTAATATGGAGAACCTAAAGGGTCACACCATAAAAGGAAGAATAATTATTTAAGAAGTTAATGGCATAATCATAATAATATGTTATGTATATTTAATTTAATCTATGGTGATAGAATAAATTAAATAGCTTAATATTTATTATTTAATATTTTAGAAATATTAAATATAAATTAATAAGAGGAGTCTTATTAATATTATTACAATTATTATTATTTTAATTTCTAAAAGAGTTTAGGAATTAATTTAATATAAGTACTCTCATTTATTCCTAATTGGATTAAGAAGGAAAATTA
Organism: Panax quinquefolius; assembly: GCA_020205615.1. Classification (NCBI taxonomy): domain Eukaryota; kingdom Viridiplantae; phylum Streptophyta; class Magnoliopsida; order Apiales; family Araliaceae; genus Panax; species Panax quinquefolius. The sequence continues at coordinate 74,809,324 of CM035172.1, forward strand.
GTTAAAGGAGTTTAATTAATTATCCCTAATAAGATTAGGGAGCTTAATTAATTAAAAGAATTTAATTAATTAAATAAATCTCAATTCCTTAATTGTTAAGGTGGGTTGCCCACATCTATAAATAAGAGGAGTCTTATTATGGGTGAGGTGGTTGTTGACTTTTACAACATACGTAATTCCAATAGTTGGAGAGTACGTTCCTTTCTATAGAGATAGAAAACTAGGGTTTGAGCCAAATACCCATCTTCTTAAATCCTTCTTCTTCCTTGGTGGATCACCTCTAGAGGCCAAACACTTGGGTGGCTAACGTTGATCAAAGGAAGGAACCAAACCCGGTGGATTCAAGTTGAACGCGAAAAGGAATTGGAGGTGAACTTGTACCTGAGGAAGCTCGAATCTTCAAGGGTATGATTCTTATTCATCTTTTTCCGTTTAATTAATAATTGTGCATAAAGGGTGATCCGGGTATATGGTTTGTAAAATTTTTAAACTCTGATTTATCTCGCTTCCGCTTATTTTTGCAATTTGATTGCGTTCTTGAATATTACAAACCTAACACAAAGAAGAGTACAAAACGTAATAGATGAACAAGATAGCTCGGACGATCTCGAAGTCGAAGCAGAAGCTGCCGAAAGTACAAATATATAAAGGGTGGAGATATATTTTATGAAGATTCGAAGACAGATATTATTTGAAGATTTGAAGACAAATATTTGTAATAGACTCATTCTTGATTATTGTTTAAGTTATACTTTAAAGTTATAAACTTATACTTATTCATCAAATTATTAATTCAATAAACTAATTTTTTTTTACTTATTCATTATTATAATTTGTAAGTAGTATTGTTGTAACTTATAAGTTGTAAAATATTACTTTTAATTAATAAATCAATCAAGTTTGAAGTTTTAATTTTTCATTCTTAATTTTTTGTAAGTATACTTAATTAATTAATATACAAAAGAAATAAAGCAAGTATTCTTTCAAAAAAGAGATAAATTTATGATACCCACATGCAAAAAATTTATAGCCAGAGCCATTTAGTCATTTACTGTCAACTACTTGCAAAGATTCAAATTTATTCTCATTGATTCTTTCTTGAATTGTAATAGTGAAGCATGTGGTCACATCATAAACATTACAAACATTTTGAATTTTGTAGCAAGAGAAACATACGCATCACAAACTTACCTTATGCCCAAGGCCCAGTCGGCTAGTCGAATCCAGGAAGTGCGGGGCAGGCCGGACCAAACTGGGCTGGCCCAAGGCTTGGCAGTTCGGCCCTCTGAGCCTTAACAGTCGATTTTTGTTGAGGAAGCTTGGCCTTGCCTGGCCTTGAAGGCCCAAAGTCAAGGCCTGGCTGGTTCGGTCAACTGGCGAAGGCCCAAGAGCCCAAGCCGAACAAAAGTGGGCTACTGTTAGGTAAACTCTACTTGTAACACATGAAATGTTTTTGCGATTTATCAATTCCAGCTTGTAGACAACACATACGACTACAGATCTATCACATAACCTTGTCATAACATCAACAAATAAAGCATATACACGCCGGTCAAACTATGTCAGAAAATCATTCAAATGTTTTCTGGGTTTGCCCAGAAAACAGCCATCGTGATCTTTTTGCCTACTTTGGTCGGGCACTGAAGTCAGCCTACTTGACATTTAGGAGATTTTAAGGCATAATATTAAAGTACTTATACCATACTACAATATTGCTACAACAACCGAAACAAAACAACTAACAACTCAAAACTCTGGGCCTTTAAACTTCCTGACAGAACGATCTGGCCATGTTCTTGACTGCCCAGATTTCCTTCAGTCATGGTCGGTCAACGACCTTTGACCACGTATAACTTTCAAACTAGACATCAAATGACTCTGATTCTTTTTGTATATTAAAAACTACATTACAAGCTACACATAACAACTTAAAAACAACAAAAATCATAATCGACCAAAGATCTGTGGCCATTGACATTTGTTGTCAGACCATAGTTTAACTTTTTTCCATATTTTGCAAAAACTCAAATCCAGGCCTTTAGATGTTATGGATTCAACATCTAGCAACCCATATCATCATTAGACACCTTAAACAACATATTATAATACTTAATCATGACATCTAATATGCAGATCAAAGTCAGATTTTCTAGGGTTAGTTTATACCTTCTCTGAAATTTTTTTGATTCTAGCTTCTGATTTTGATGTGGTTGTTCGTGGGGCTGATCTTGGGGACTGATCTAGCAAAATATTTCAAAGGTTTTGAGTTGAGAGAGATATGTTTAGTGTTTGGAAAAATGAGCTAGCCAAATGAATTTCTCACTCTCCAAATCTATATATACTACTAATGTTCAATGTATTTGGCTGATCTAGCTTGGTTTTCTGGCATTTTAAGTCACACTGAGTAGTTGCATTAGGTCACCAACTCCCATCTAATGTCAAAACCTATACTAGCTTCAATAATGCAACTAAGGGTAAAATGGTCAATTGTATTGGAATTTTAATGGCAATCTTTTAATCCTTGCAAACCCTTAGGGTTTGACCCATGGGGTTTAACCCTAAGGTTTAGCACAAATCATTTGTAGGATTTCCAATTTAGGATTTTCACAAAAAAAATAATAATAAATAAATTTTAGTTTCTAAAAATTTAAAATTAGGGTTTACTAATTATGATTAATTTTCTAATTACATTATACAGGAACATTAGGGTTTAACATCTCTAATCATAATTAACCTTGCTAATATAGCAATTAGGATTTAGGATTTTGAAAATTAGGGTTACTAATACGCAATTAGGGTTTCTAATAATTAACTTAGGGTTCTAGGTATTAGGGTTTTAAATTACTAATTAGGTTTACCTTAATTAGCAATTAAAATCTATCATACATGATAATAATCATATTAACACAATTTTTGATAGATCAAAATCTTTGATTTAGGTTTTAAAGTAGGGTTTCTAATAATTAGAAAATTCAAATATAAACCAGGGTTTTAAATTTACAATTAGGGTTTCCTAATTAGCATATCATTAAGTAACGATAATATAAATCATATAACACATTTATATAATGATCTTAAATTTCCCATTTAAATTGAAAAATAGGGTTAAACAAATTAATGTTAGGGTTTGGTCAATATACACCATAATTGACCAACCATCAATAATATCGTGTATGTCTGATACATATTTATAAAGATGAAAAATCAAAATATAATTAATATTATAATATTATTCTCATTGCCTTGATCAAAACCCGTAATTAGGGTTTGGATTATATCTCGATTTATCTGTCATAAATAACATTATAAATTAAGTTAAAATAATTACTTAATAATCTGAACAAAATTCATATAATAACATAATTATTATAATTATTCTAAAATCATTTCATATATTATTAAATAATATTAGATTATATTTTCTTGAAAAATAATTGATAAAAACATTTCCAATATGGAATTAATTTTTATAAGAATATAATTGATAATAATCCATAATTCTAAAATAAAATTATCGTAATAATTAATGTAATAAATAAATTTTATTTATCACACATATAAATATAAATACACATTACCTTGGCACATATCACCCATATTTATTTTAATAAATAATAAAAAAAAAATTATACGCAAAATTTATGATTTATTTATATAGAAAATATCGTGTTATTACAAGGAGCAAGTAATCTTAAAGGCTAAGCCAGAGATAAGCTAAGTGATAAGCAAGTAACTTAATAGCTAAGTAAGTGTGGTGAGCAAGGAAAGTGCTTTTATGTGATGAACAAGCAAAGGATAAGCTATGTGATTAACAAGTATACTCTATGTGATTAACAAGTATACTTAATGGTTAAGTAAATATTGAGGCCAAGTTAACTTAGTGCTTAAGCTAGGAATAGTAAGGAGGTGGAATGGCTTATTGACCATTATGCCCTCATCTAGGATTTCCTATAAATAGAAGAGGTGATAGCTCATTTGTTGGTTGTTTTCTTTTCATCCAACACATTACAACTTATAAGGTGCTTATTGGCTTGAGAGAAAAAGCAAGAAAAGTAAGAGTTAGTCTTTCTTAATCTAAGAAGCAAGGAGGAAGAACAAAGCTTAAACCAAGTGATCTTCAAGGGTAAGAACTTAAACCATGAATCTCTTTCGCTTCATTTGCTAGAGAAGTGAGTAGTGGCAGGATTTGTATGCTAAGAAGAAGTAGGAATGATGAATCAAAAGACTTAAGTTTTAATAAGCCGTAAATAAGCACATTGTTCATATATAAGTTATGAACCAAGGAAGAGCTTGTAGGAACTTGTCTTATGTTTATAATAATGAATTTGTAGGATAATAAGGAGCAAGGATGGTGGTTAAAAGAGTAAGACTATGATAAATCATGAGGAATGGAATCATAAGTAGTTTATACTTTTATAAGTTATAAACTCGTGAAGAAAAAGTAATAACTTATCATGAATATAAGTTAAGGATATCTGCATGTTAAGATGTTAGTTTGTTGGATAAAATCCATTTGAAACGAAGAACAAATCATAAGAAATGAAGTTAAGCCGTAATTTACACGATTAGACGATAATCGTCGAATTCGTGAAATTTTCATAACGGAAGTCAAATTTTGATATTGAGCTTGGAAACATTGGTTTTCAATGGAGTCAAGTCTTATTTGGCATTATAGAGTTGCGGACTCGAGAATGACCGAATTCTGACTTAGATCGAAGAAACGAGCATTCAACGTTCATGAACGTTTATCATTTTCGTTAAAATGAACTAAAAGTTGAATTTTGAGTTAACGAAGTCGAAAATATAAAATTCTTGCATGAACACGTAGAGTATGTAATTTGTGAGCTAACGGCTTTTGAATGAGCCAATTCGGACTTATAACGAAGAAGTTATGAGCCCAGGAATCTCACCTAAAAGAAAATCTGTCAAATTTTTTTGAGGCCTGAAAGTCTGTATTTTGCACATATGACTCAGTAGTAGAAAGGCCGTATTGCAACATGAGGCCAAGAGCATAGTGCACTATTAGTTGGCACCGCAACACGACACAGTGAAGGGGGAATGGCGCCGCAATGCCAAGGTCAGGTCTTGTGCACTGTGAAAACTGTGCTTGTAAACATGAAGTCGAAAAAAAAGTGGTGTACCGCAAACACCGATATAGGGTTTACATAGAGATGAATGGTTTTGAAGATAAAAAGAAAGATAATGAGATAATACAAACTTAATGAACATGAAGTAACATTGTTAAGACATGGTTAAACCTTAAGTATATAATCACTTAGGGTTGAAGTAAGTCAATTGCATATGAACGTAAGAACGACGTAACGGAACGCTGAAACCATTAATAACAAATCTAAGTCATAATTAGATTAAGAAGAAGGGTAAGATTCGTTAGGAACTATACATGTTTATTCATAACCTAATGTGGTATGTTATGTGGTTATGTGTTGTAGAGACTATAAAGACTTAGCAGAAAAGTAATTTTACTGTAGCAGGCGCTGAAGGCACGTTTTTCTTATCGTTTGTCTAACCTTCGTGTTAGCCAGGTTTTTTATGATTCATGTTATGAGACACATGAATTGTTTTACGAAAGGGTCGATGGCTGTTTTAATTCGGCTAGACTATTCTTGAAAGATTGATTGATTTCTTTACAAGTCTTTCAATATAGAAATGATAACGATATCATACACCAATTTTTTGGTATGGATTCAAGGTAAGCCGGAGCATGAATAAACAAATGTATTTTTCATCGATTATTCGATGAGCACGCGAGGTTGCCAAAACTTAAACGTACATACGTTTAAAGAATGTAGTGTTGATCAACATAGAGTACTATAGGCTGATCACCTAGACGTGCTCGTAAGCTATTCCGGACTTACAGACTTAGTGCCGGGATGTCCTTTTCAAAGAAATTATGAAATGCTAATGGTCTTGGACCAAAATTGATGTTTTACTGAATATTGTCATTGTAAAATGTTTTGAAGGAAAAGAAGTGCTATTTTGAATTATCAATAGTACTTCATAACTATTGTTCAGTTATTAAAGATATATGATTCCTATATTTTAAGCATGTCGTTTAGATGAAATTGTTGTACTTGCTGAGCTTGTTATGCTCACTCTTGCTTGAACCATATGAATGCAGCTAAGATCGAACGGACCGAAGGATCCAAGAAGAATAAAGGGAAGGCTAAGGCGAACCTGTAGATGACCTATGTAATAGTATAGGTTTGTAATGATAATATTTGATATTATGACAAGAACAAATGTAAAGGTTATAAAGAACCTGGGGGAAATGGTAATATTATATTAGAATATATATAGACATATTAGTTCTTTTGAGGCATTTCAATTGAATGTTTGTGTTAACTGTACTACCGTGTAGCACCATATGTCGGGTTGGAAGATACCTGGATTTGGGGGCGTCATAGTTGGTATCAAAGCATTAGGTTATAAAACTTAAGGGGGGAATAACCTTAGGCTAATAACCTCGTTAAGGAAGGAAAAGTCCGAAGGAAGTAAACTCGAGCTTTACTTAAGTAGAATGAGTCAATATGGTATTGAGGAAACTCAGTATCGAAAGATTTAAAAGATAGAAAGTAACCCTAAATAAATTAAATGTAATTTGTGCTTATACTATTGTGTGTTATGTACTAATCAACATGTAATGTGTTATTGTAGGATGTTGATCGATAGCTTGATGTATAGAGACATACTCGCGGTGAGCGAAGAAATTGTGAACAGAGTAAATCATGTACCCATGCCAGTGGCGGAGGTACTAATAGTGATTCTAGAGGAGTCGGAGACAATGGAGTACTTTTCTGAGGAGAATTACTCCGAGGGAGATATGGATATAGCGTCATACCTTAGTATGATGAACGATGTCGAGGAAGGAATAGAGGTAACATCGGTTGATAAGGTGGTACCTACACTAGAGTCATCACCTCCAGATGCAATGAGATCATTGTATCTGGCGGTGCTTGACAGGAATGTGCAACTGAGTGCAGTTGTACATAATCAGAATGAAGATATTTATTAAGCAAAGGAGTCTACTGAAGCAGATTTTGAGTCAGAGCACGATGAGAAGGTGCTTATGACAAATAAGGCTAGGGATTTTAAGAAGGAGGCGGATGGGCTTCGTAAAGAACTGGGGGAGAAGGACCAGAAAATAACACAAATGTCTTACATCCATGAGAGTGCTCATAAGGATTTCAAGGTTATAGTTGCTTGTTATTCCATTGAGTCGGGACAGACTCGACATACTATTAGTCGGGATACTGTAGTGATAATTGCGAATGATAAACACGAGGACGCTGTTATGCATTATTAGAAGTCTAGAGTGGTAATTATGTGTATAGTGGCGTAAAACCCTCTTTGGTATAAAAAGGGTAGTCTTTTTGTAAATCCCAACTTTTGTGAAGTTTAATCGCGGGATAGAAATGTAATAGCTTTTGGCTATGAAAGAAAACTAAAAATAGTTTTAAACTATGAAGAAGCATATGAATATAATGAAGTTTTCATTTAATATGCTTTGTTATGATATGAGTTGTTATATGGTGAATAATAACTAAGTAAGTAAATAGATAATAATGAAAATTTATTTATTTAAATCAAAAAATGACGCCAAAAAAAAGACAACGTAATCAGGAAGCGGAATCACATAATGATAACCAAGGGGGTCAAAACAACCCTATGCAAGAGTTCGTTAATTTATTAACGGCTGCATTTAACCAAACCAGGGGTAGAGTACTCGCGGGACCTTGGGTAGCCCGAATGACTACCTTTAAAGAGTTTAAAAGCGTAGGTCCACCAGAGTTCAAAGGAACGACAGACCCATTAGAGGCCCGACGTGGGTAAAAGAAATAGAGAAGGCGTTTGTTATTACAAGCGTATGTGAGGAGCAAAAGACTTCTTTAGCGACCTATATGATGAAGGGAGAAGCCAACTTTTGGTGGGAGGCCCATCAGGGTGGGGCTAGAACAGATGCGGTAACGTGGGAATAATTCAAGAAGGTTTTCTTCGAGAATTATTTTCCTACAAGCATGCATGGGAGAATGGAGATTAAGTTCTTAGAACTTAAGCAAGAGGACATGACGGATCCCCAATATGCGACCAAATTTAATGAATTGGCAAGGTTTGCTCCACACCAAGTGGACACTGAGGAGTGGAAGGCTCGTAGGTTTAAGTAGGACCTAAAACCCTGGCTCTATAGTAGGATTTCTGTGTTCTAGAGTGCTTCCTATGGGACCATTCTGGAGAAAACGATTATAGCGGAGGGTGGTAGTGAGGCGTTAACCCAATACCACAAAGACAGAAAGAATAAGAGTAAGAGAGAGGGAGGAACCAAGACAGAGAATGTCAGTGGTAGTGGCAGTATGCCAATAAAGAAGAATTTTAACTCCGGGAATACTGGAGTGGGACAAGGGGATCCTAAGCGTAGAATCGGAGCGTGTAAGACATATGGAAAGACCCATTTAGGAGTCTGACTGAAAAAGAAATTGGTTTGTTATAACTGTGGACATAAGGGTCATATATTACCCAATTGTCCTAATCCTAAGAAAAACTATGGCTGTTTTGTATGTGGGTCGTTGGACCACGTGACAAGAAATTGCCTAAAGAAGGAATCGAAGAAGAGTAAGTGTGTTAGTAGTGGTAAGTTAGCCATTACAGGACCACCATCGTCGGGTAGACCTATGGCCCATACTTTTAATGATGGTCCATGATGCGATTGCATAAGCGGATTTAGTAGCAGGTATCATTCTAGTTAATACAATGAATGCTTATGTGCTGTTTGATTGGAGTGTTACTTTTTCATTTATAGCATGTGAATTTGTTAAGTGATTAAGTTCATTTCCAAAAGGATTATAAATACCTTTAAACATTAAGGTAAAGAGTGAGGAAATAACTTTTTTTTTATATTCGTGGAAATTGTTCATGAATAATAGAGGTAAGCAAATATGGGTAAATAAGTATCAATAAGGTTGAGAGAATTTGAAGTAATTCTCAGTATGAATGAGTTAATTAAACTATAGAATTTTAATAAATTGTTAGAATAAAAGTATGAATTTTTGGTTTTCTCAGAAAACCCAAGGTAATAATTTACGGTAATAAAACACCGCGACTCTCTTGTTGTCTAATCTTGATGCAAGTTAGGAGGATATTAAGGAAGAGGATGAGTCATTATGTTTGCGTATCGACTGATGTAAGAGGAGTAAGTTAGTAGTTGAGAGTAAATACCCAGTGCCAGGATCGATGATCTATTTGATCAGTTGAAAAGGGTAAAGTATTTTCTATGATATATTTGTGTATGGAGTATCGTCGGTAGAAAATAAGTATGAAGGAGGTACCTAAGACGACGTTCAGAACTTGTTATAGTTATGACGAGTTTCTGGTTATGTCGTTTGGGTTAACTAATGTGCAGAAGTTAGACTTTTCGTAAGGGACGCCGAACAAGTCGGTGGAAAGCTGATAGGTATACTCTTGTGAGGTGCTATGGTTGAAAGAACCATTAGCATCACAGAGTGTTCAAATAATATTTTGATGAGTGTGTTGTAATGATCATTGGTGATATTCTAGTCTATTTTAAGACGTAAGAAGATCACGTTGAACATTTGAAGATAGTGTGAGAAACACTACGGAGGGAGAAGTTGGGTACGAAATTCACTAAGTGTGAATTTTAGCTTAAAAGATATAGAAGTTTGTTATTGATAAATATGTTGGGAATGAGAAAGTGAGAAAAATATTTTTTAGGAACTAAGAAGGAAAGTTAAATGAGGCACCTTTATTGTCTTTATCTGATGATACAAGGAATTTTGTAGTGTATATCGATGCTTCGCATGGAGGACGAGATTGTGTGCTCATGTAGCATGGCAAGGTCATTGTGTATGTGTCACACCAATTAAAGGATTATGAGAAGGTTTATCATACTTATGATCTATAATTGGCAGCTGTAGTTTTTGAATTAAAAATATGAAGATAGTATTTATTAAGGAAGAAGTGTGAGATATACACGGGCTATAAGAGTCGGGAATATATCTTCACATAGAAGGAGTTGAGTATGAAGTAGAGAAGGTGATTAGAATGGATAAGAGATTATAACTGTGATATGTTATATCATACAGGGAAGGTAAACGTAGAAACCGACGTGTTAAGTAGGAAGGGTAGGGAAAAGCTATCGATGTTAACGACTCAGAATGAGTTAATCACGGAGATGGCAAGAACGGAGTTAGAAGTTAAATTACAGAATAAAAAGGCAGAAATATTATTCACAATGTAGACTCAATCCACGAAAATGGAATGAGTTAAGGAAGTACAAATAGCTAACAAGGAATGCAAGTGAATGAAGAAGAGGATGCAAGATGAAGAGAAAATTAAGTATAGTATTGTTTTGAAGGAGGAATTTGAGTTCCAAATAATTTTAAAGTTAAAATGAAGGAAAATATTCCTAATTTATTTATGTAATACTAGCGAGATTCTGGGGACAAAATCCTTATAAGGGGGGAAGAGTGTAACGCCCAAGAAAAATCAGATTTTTATGAGAATTAAATTTTTATTTGATTATGTGGATTAAATGAATTTAATTGATTATTTATGGGAGTAAGCTATTTGAAGGTCGTTCTATGACCTAGATATGTCAAAACGTCGTAGTATTTTAGCTACGTGATAGAATTGAAGTGTTTGAATTTCCAAGACAAAAATAAAAGCTTTCCGAAAAATATTCCGAAAAACACTATTCACGCATTTCTTCTCGGGAATTATTTTTGAATTTCTGAGAAATACTTAACGATAGAATATCGAGGTGAGATTGAATATCCAATAATATTTCAGTTATGGAAAACACAGTTTTTCGCTTGCGAACTTAAAATCTAACGGTTAGGAAAAGTGATTTTCGAGAAGGAAATGAAATGTATATAATGAATTAAAGTGATGATCACATAGTACGTAAGTGTTGTACAAGGTAATAAATACGAGTATGATACGAGGTATTATACGAGTATGTATGAATTATGATATATCGTATATGTTGAATAAGTATACGAGTGGAATACAAGAGTAATACATAAATAATACGTTCTAAGGCTTTATGCCAAATGAAATAGACTTGTGGATTTGTGTAGGGAGTGTAAGTCCAATAAGGAGTAATGTGCAAGCCCAATGTTAAAGCCCAAGTGTTTGTAATGTATAATCCAATGTGGATTATTGCAAGCCCAAATTATAAGTAAGCTAATTAAACCTTAAGCCCAATATATTAATTTAATGGGTTTGGGTGACCCATGGGGCAACCCATGATCACATGGTTGAATGTGATGACCAAGTAAAATAAGTAAGGACCAAGTAAACTTAATGAATAAGTAAAGGAAGTATGGAGCAAGTAATCTTAAGGGCTAAGCAAGAGATAAGCTAAGTGATAAGCAAGTAACTTAATAGCTAAGTAAGTGTGGTGAGCAAACAAAGTGCTTTTATGTGATGAACAAGCAAAGGATAAGCTATGTGATTAACAAGTATACTTAATGGTTAAGTAAATGTGGAGGCCAAGTTAACTTAGTGCCTAAGCTAGGAAAAGTAAGGAGGTGGAATGGCTTATTGACCATTATGCCCTCATTTAGGATTTCCTATAAATAGAAGAGGTGATAGCTCATTTATTGGTTGTTTTCTTTTCATCCAACACATTACAACTTATAAGGTGCTTATTAGATTGAGAGAAAAAGCAAGAAAAGTAAGAGTTAGTCTTTCTTAATCTAAGAAGCAAGGAGGAAGAACAAAGCTTAAACCAAGTGATCTTCAAGGGTAAGAACTTAAACCATGAATCTCTTTCTCTTCATTTTCTAGAGAAGTGAGTAGTGGTAGGATTTGTATGCTAAGAAGAAGTAGGAATGATGAATCAAAGGACTTAAGTTTTAATAAGCTGTAAATAAGCACGTTGTTCATATATAAGTTATGAACCAATGAAGAGCTTGTAGGAACTTGTCTTATGTTTATAATAATGAAGTTGTAGGATAATAAGGAGCAAGGATGGTGGTTAAAAGAGTAAGACTATGATAAATCATGAGGAATGGAATCATAAGTAGTTTATACTTTTATAAGTTATAAACTCATGAAGAAGAAGTAATAACTTATCATGAATATACGTTAAGGATATATGTATATTAAGATGTTAGTATGTTGGATAAAATCCATTTGAAACAATGAACAAATCATAAGAATCGAAGTTAAGCCGTAATTTACACGATTAGACGATAATCGTCAAATTCGTGAAATTCTCAGAATGGAAGTCAAATTTTGATATTGAGCTTGGAAACATTGGTTTTCAATAAAGTCAAGTCTTATTTGGCATTATAGAGTTGCGGACTCGAGAATGACCGAATTTTGACTTATAACGAAGAAACGAGCGTTGAACGTTGACGAACGTTTATCGTTTTTGTTAAAATGAACTAAAAGGTAAATTTTGAGTTAACGAAGTCGAAAATGTAAAATTCTTGGATGAACACGTAGAGTATGTGATTTGTGAGCTAACGGCTTTTGAACGAGCCAATTCGTACTTATAAAGAAGAAGTTATGAGCCTGACAATCTCACCTAAGAGAAAATTTGTCAAATTTTTCTGAGGCACAGAGTTCATGGCCACAATATGACTCAAAAGCAAAAGGCCCGCTGTATTTGCAGTCATGAGGCTAAGAGCATAGTGTACTGTTAGTTGGCGCCGCAATGCGACACAGTGAAGGGGGAATTGTAATGCCCCCAAATTCAAGTACTTGTAACCCAAACTCGGTGCTTTACGATACCATTTCTATGAGCGAAATAATACTAATAATAATAACATTAATATCAATACCAAATTTAATTTACACATATCAGTGTCTAATCCCAGGTACGCGACCTTTACTATATTTCATTTCATGATAGATAATACATATCATTGTCTTAATAATGTCTATCTATTACAAAATATACCATTAAACTTATTCTGTTTGTTTTCCTTTTCACTTGTTCTTGTCTGAACCTTTAGGTTGATAACGCTTAGCTGAAAACATTTAAATTTAAAGCAAGAATGAGCATTTGAGTGCCCAACAAGTAATAACAATAATAAATATTAGCTGAAAGAATTAAATATTTTATTTGAATGACACTTCTACAAAGAATCAACAGTTATGAAGTAAGCTGAACCAAAAATAACAATATACCAATTCTATATCAAAATTTTGAAACTACGTATTGACTATAAATGGAGAGTAGTCGACAGACTATGAACTTTGTTTTCAATTTTCGATAAGGTTTAGCAAAAATTCATCTGTAAACCGTCATAACTTACGGGCGCAAGCGAGATCTGCCCAATGTGCCCTGTATTGATCAATACTACATGCAAGAACGATATTATCGTTCATCTATCCGCCTTAGGCGCACACAAATTTTCCTATATTCGGGATGATCATACTTAGTCGGGAATCCGAACCAAAATAATTCTGTTGGATACAATAAAGTTCTATCATGTTCAACGATATTTCTAAATCTGTGTCTAGCTAGGTCAAATAGCTTAGATGACTTTTAATTAATATATACATACCGGAAATCAATAGGTGTGTATCAACATGTGATTAAATACAATGATTATCCAAGTGAGGACACTTGTATAACCATATTTAGAAATTAACGAACAGAATATATATTTAAATTATAATATGGTACTGTATTAATGTAACATTCCAGAATATTAATTATAATATTAAATATTTATTGAGTTATATAAATATTTAATGGATGTGTTTATCATTGAATAAATATTTGTTTAATTGATTTGATTTTATTTGGTTAATTATTTGTTAAATAAATAATTAATGAGTTAAGAAAATTATTATTATGTTGATATTTCAAATTGATGGTTAATTATTTGTATTGAGTTATGTGATTAAATGATTTATTTAATTAAATATTATTTGAATTAAATTAAATAAAGTATGAAAGCTTGATTAAATATAGTGTGACAAATAACTATATTATAAGGAGTATTAAAATAAATTAAAGTAATTTAATTTAGTTTTACCCAAACAATGCTTAAGGATATAAACTCTTTAATTTTAAATGATTTGCCAAACAAAGCCCTATGGCTTTTGGAATTCTTTTTAATTTTGAATTATAATAAACTAAATAAATAAATAAATAAATAATATATATTAAATTGGTAGCTGCTAATTTATTAAGGTCAATAGTAGGCATATTATTTTTACGTTGGCTAGCTTATCAGTTAGTACGCTTAGTAGCTTAAGTCTTATACTGAGGAAAGAAAAGAGAAGAGTTACAGAGGATTTTAGAGAGAATTGCAAGAGAGTTTTGAGAGAGAATTGAGAGCAGTGGACTCTAAATAGTTCTAACAAGAATTTCAAACTAATTGAAGGTACTGTGTCTAAACCTTAGTATTATATACATATATACATATATATGTTCTTCGGCAAAACTGTAAATTTTTTGTGAATTACAAATGTGTTGAATTGTAGTAGAAAACTGAATTATGGTGAGTATATGTGTTTATGATGCTAGATTTTATGTTTAAACAAGTAAATTGCATGCTAATCTCGGATAATTTCTGGTTTACAGTAGAAGAAATTTTTGACAATGTATGTTTATATGTATTTTTTTCATATGGCTCATGTAAGTACCAATTTTGATGGTCAATTCATATGTTAAACTGTAAATTGAGTCTTGTATATGTTAGTTCATTAAGAAACAAGCATAACGTAATTTGAACGAAGCAATTTGTCCAAGTATTGAAATCATAGTGATGATTTTTGGGATGAATATCAAAAAATTGAGTTTTATATGAAAAATATGGAATTTGAGAAATTAAACTAGCTTAAATTGTTGTTAAATGGTTTTAATTGGTGGAATATGTTCACAAATATGTTTGTGATAGTTCTATACCATTTTTACATGTTATTATTACATTTTTGTGGGTGAAATTAGTGTTAGTTGGCTTAAGAAAACTGCCAAAGCCATGTTATCGTAAACTGGAGTCATGTAAAGTAGCGGGACCAGCATATGATCTCTTAAGCTTGGTAGCGTGCAGGCATGCCATTGTTGTAATCCAAGATAAAATCATGGCGTGGCGCCAAATGCCTGGGATTTGAGAAAGTGAAGTCGCTAAATTCGCAGACTTTGAACGTTCAATGTAACTTATCTTAATGTTAGGTTAATGTGAGAATCATGTAACAACAAGGTTAAATAGAGTCATGTTAGGTGGATTGTAAATTAAAAGTTGTAAAAGTGATTAGTAAGTTACGAACGTGTTATGCGTAACTTAGTTTATACAATGAATGTTGGATAAGTGTTGTGATGTTAACACTTGGGAATTCTGAAATATATATGGTAGCATAAGACTTGTGCTAAAATAACAAGTTTAGCTAGTAATACATTTTATATTGAAAAGTGAATATTAGTATGTCTAATAGATGTTGTGGTTTTAATACAGTGTATATGTGAACGTGAGTTTTAATATTTTAGCTTACACTCGAGGCAAGTTTTCTAACTCTACACTTTCGTTGAGTTAGTTCTATTATTACATGTGTAACTTCATTCTTTTGATTGAGCAAGTTTCTAAACCTATCTTTGTACATTGAGCAAGTTCTCTAATTCTACTTTTATAATTGAGCAAGTTTTCTAACTCTACACTTTCGATGAGCTAGTTTGTTTATTGTTAGGCAAGTTTACTTGTCCTATCTCAACTGTAATTTCGCAAGCTTTTGTATCTAATTGTTCATGATGATACAAGTTTTCTAAACGTTATTTTGATGTTAAGCAAGTTATCATTGTCTTTAACTTGTCAAATAGCATGCAAGTTTATATAATGTAATATACTGTTGTTGAATAGTTGTTATTATTCAAATTGTTATTCATTATGCATGCTTAGTATTCAATTCTAAATAACCTTGGCTTAATATTGTTCAAGCAAGGTAATGATAGTTATTCAACATTTATGCTATTAGATTATTCCTAAAGCGTAACTTTAATACACAATGATTTATTCTTAGCATAGTGTGATTTAATTTTATTCATCTAATCCTTAGTTCATGTTCGTTGAACTCCAAATTACCTTGAAATGTATCCAAACCAAACTTACTTTGGTGCGGACTTGTAATCTAAATACTGAGATGAACAACCCTATTTTTAGGGGTTTACGCTTAGCGTTGAAATGTTTGTGCACAATACATTGTACGAAGGATTGATCCCCCTAAGTACGTGGAGTCCTTATAGTCATAAAACTGTTAAAGTTAAAGTTGAAAGATTACTTATAACTGTGGACATAGTTCGTGGTCATTAGACCCTCAGTAGTATATTTCAGAATGTTAATAGAATATATCATTTAGTTCTATTGAGCCTATTATTTGGCAAATGTTGTAAAGTTTATTCATTCTTATTTCAAGTGAGCTTTGTTTGCTCACTCTTGCTTATATAATTATTACAACTAAGGATGAGAAGGTAGATGTACCTAGCACCAGTAAAGGCAAGGGGAAGATGAACAAGTTTTGAATACTTGTAATATGTTGACAGTTATTTATCATACTTTAATTTGATTATTGTAGTGAACTTATTTAAATTCCGCATTTGAATGATTATAATTAAAGGTTAGATAACCTGGGAGATAATATTTTTATTAATGTAATCATGTATGGACATGTTTTATTATTCAATTATATTATGATTGGGTAGTTAGATATGAATGTTTTGATTAAGTGAACCCCAAATCTTGAGGTAATGAAGTACCAGGATTTGGAGGTGTCACAAGTTAGTATCAAGGCTTTAGGTTATGAACCTTAGGTGGGAAAAAGCCTTAGGAAGTAACCTTTGAAAAGATAGTGGTCATTAACTCTTATCAAGTTTTAAGGAAGAAGTAATAAAACACTAAAGTGCTTATGTGTTTATAACTTATGTGCTCGTGAGTGTCGAGTAGTAATGATTAATAATTAAAACTTCAAATTTTGTTGTCAGGATGACTAATGTCGGAGAATCCAGTTAGGCTAGGGAGAAAGGACCTCAGATGTCTATAGAGGAGGAGCCTCGCGATATTCAGGTTGCTTGGGAACGACTACTGCCACGGGAGTTAGCCTCGTTGGTCATAGTGGTTGAAGATGAAGATGATGATGTGGAGACGGATGAGGAGGATCCCGTTGAGTTGCCACAAGAGAATGAGGATGACGAGGATGAGGAGGAAGAGACTCCACTAACCTCGATAGCCAATGGATTGACCCAATGCTTAATCACTTTAGCCTTGTTCTTTATAAGATGTCCAGTATCTCTGTCTGCACTTCATCAGTTCTTTCTTTGTTTGGAAAACACTACGATCCTGGTTGCTTCCAAGATCGTTGTCTTCTGTCTGCTTGACAACTCTGCGACTTGGCGATTTTCCTTCATCGCCATCAAGTCTTCTTCTGATCTCCTTGTGGAAGACTTCATCTCGAATGGCTTCACAACTCAATCTTGATGCTGATTAGGTTGGTTCTTAGATCTTCTGTTAGCTTGCATGCCATTCGTTGAGTGCTCTCTGGTTTCCTTCAAGTTGGATGTAACATTGCAGCTTGAACCAGAGGCTTGGTTCCTTTGGATATTCTGGGAGTGCTCATTTGAGAACCATATTTGCTCTACGATTCTGCCTTGGCGTTGTGAGCACAACTTTTGAGGTCGTAGTTCTGCACTCTACGATTTAGCTTTGACTATGCAGACCTTACGACTTCGGGATCAGATCTTCACACTCTACGATTTCTGTCTTTGTGCTCGATGTCTTCATCTGATCTTGTTCGACTACGATCTCTGCATGTAATTAATAGACTCTACGACTCAGAGTGTAGTCTACGATCGTTAACTTGGCTTCGGCATCAGTAGACTCTACGACTCCGAGTGTAGTCTACGTTTCTGACTTGGCTTCGGCAAATGTTCTATGGACCGGCGTGGTGTCGGTCTCCACGATTCTGAACATGACTTCCTCAGCAGACTTCGGCTACGAGGAAGTTCTACTCGACACACTATGATCCTTCCTCATCTCTCCTGGCAGTCTACGAACTCCGAGATCTAATATCTTGCAGACTACGATTCTGCCTCGACAGCTCTCGAGTTCTCCTTAACTCTCCTGGAAGAATATGATTTCGGGTGCAGTGCTCGACGATCAAACAAGCCTATCTATTACATCATAAGATCAACCTAACATGCTTGATCTTTCTATATTTATAGTCCTTGTACATCATTTCTTTTGAAGGACTTTACAAAGCTGTTTTGCTTATGTAGGATCAACCTAACATATTTAATCAATTCATTCTAAGTCCTTGTACACATATTTATATTATCTATCAAAGGACTTTACAGCTTTTCTTTATGCAAGCATACTTGAATATTCATTCATATATATCATAATCAAATCATATGTAAATAGGAATAACATTCACATGCTTATTCCTGACAATCTCCCCTATTTGATTATATCATAATCAAATCATACTTGCATGTTATGAATGAATCTTATATACAGTGAGCAACTGTATTTCTAAAACAGACAATCATGAATGTCATTTATAATAATGTGAAATTTAGTACACTTATATTCTACATCCTGGATCCAGAACATACCTAACTAGTTAGAGATGTACCTCTTTGGCTCCATGTATGTTTCCAGGATGTCTGTTGATCAACTAATCATCTGTTTGACCTTCTTGTTCCTGCTCTCCTTGATATGATGACTTTCCTACTTTGCTTTGCTCCCCCTCAAATGTATGCTTCTCTTTTCCTTCTGGCTCCCCTTTAGCTTCGGCATACATAGGCTCATCATTCTTTGGCTCCCCCTCAGAAGATGACTCTGCCTCTTCTTCTGCTATCTTCTTCTTTGACTTCTTCTCTCATTTCCTTCTGCTCCTTTTTGAATGCCTCTTACTCTGCCTCTTTCTATGCCTCTTTTTCTCCCACTTTTTGTTATTAATCATTTGGGAGACTGCTCCATGTTGGACATAAGCTGCTCCATCAGGTAGAAGGAGTTGGCAACTTCAAACTTGAGTTCCTGTTGGCCTAGCTCAAGTTGCACTAAGAAAGACTGATTCATGTTGTCAATATTTTCAGAGATGACTTGGATCTGCTCTTCATTGGCCTTCTGTACTCATAGTGCATCTGCATTCTGACCATTCATGACCTTAAGATAGATGGTATCCCTCTCTTTGAGTTTGAGAGATACATCAGCCATAGTAGCTTGAAGTCTTTTCTGGAATGAATTATCTCCCGCTGCTATCAGCTTCTATGACTCTTTCGTGAATAGAGATATTTTCTCAATCAGTTCATCAGAATTTTTCATCAGCTCCTTCTCCACAGATACTTGATCATCTTGTTGAGCAGTCTCCTGTCGAGCATTAGATTGAACTCTACGATCTGCATCCTTGGACATATTTTTGAAGGTGTTGAGAATCTGAAGAATTATTGAGTTCCAATCACTGGTTGAGGATGAAAGAATGTGTGTCAGTAGTGTTTGAGCAGATGGAGGCTTCTGGTATTGAACTTGAACACCATCAGTAGTAGAGTGAACAGACTTTAAGGTCATCTCCTTGGTCATGATCCTTCTTCTTTGAGAGTCCGCTCTACGATTATAAGGGATATAGTGATTTCCAGCATGGCGATAGACTTTGAAGTGGGGCTGGTCTTTGATCAGTTTGGTGGCAAACTTCTTCACTCTTGGAAAGTTTTGAGCCACCAGCTCCATGATTGGAAAATGAGAGTAGCACCATCTGAAGTAGCTTCCATCTTTTTTAGTATGGGCCTTTAGCCATGGCATCCATTGGAAGAACCATCTAATTAGTAGGTCATCAGGATTGTAGAGGATGGTCGTGCAGTCTAGCTCCATGTTGTTCCAGTTTTTAACTATATCAAATGTAGTCATCCTTACTACTCTGAGCTGTTCATCTCCATAGTTCACCCATCTGTCTGGTGGTGCTTCTGGTAGTTCATTCGAGACTTCCACCACTATTCTCCTGGTAATTTTGCTGGAGAGAGGACATGATAGAGTTCTTGTTCCTTCGATTCTTGATTTTCAGAATTAAAATCATTCTCCATTTCTTCTCTTTCTGAACCATCTTGATTATTTCCAACAGTGAATCCTTCTTGCTGCATTTCATTTTCAGAACCTTCTTCAGCAAGATCTTTTTCTGATTCATCTTCTCCACCACTGGTTCCATCTTCAGCACTTTCATCCTTTGATACAAACTCATCATCACTTAGTTCAATGATAGCATTGGAGTGATCGCTTCTCCTTTTAGAGGCAAATTTGGTTTGCAATTTGTAGCTTTTTATTCTTGTTGGAAGTTCAGCTGTAGGAGTTTCAGACTCTTCTTCCTCTTCAGACTTTGAAGCCTTTGGATCATCAGACGAACTTTCGTGAGGTTCAGTACTGATAGGGGCAGTCCCTTCTTCTGTGAACTCATCACCCTTTGAGCCGTCATAGGGGCTTTCAGGATTGGAATGGGCACGTTCTTCTTCTTTAGAAACAACATCATTTGATCCATCATCTGGGCTTGTTGTGGCATTTGCATTTGGGGATGGAGTTGGGTCATCTTGAATCTCTTCTTCATCATCAGAGTGAATGCTCTGAGGATTAGCCACAGGGCTTGAGCATTCTTCTTCATCAGCAGATGCTGCATTTTCATTCATTAATCCAGCTTCACCTTCATTTTTGGATTTTGTCTGAGGGGACTAGATCTTGAGATCGTCGGTTCCCTTTGCTTCTTCTGATTCTGCGTTCTCCTCTTCATCAGATGTACTATCTTTGGAAACTGAGGCTGGTTTGTTTACCACCTTAGCTTTCTTTTGTGATGGCCCTTGAAGCAGTCTGTTGCTTCTCCTCTTGGTGGTTTCTGCAGTCAGGACTTTTTCTTCTTTATCTTTGTCTTTGGTGGAGAGACTTCTTGATGGGATCTCAGTTTTCTTCACACCTCTGAATCTCTTTCTTGTGGATGTGGTTTCTGTTGGTGCAGAGTCTTCAGACTCAAAGCTTTCTACTTCTTTTGTCTTCCTCTTCTTTGTAGATGCCTTGCTACTGCTCCCAGTTGTCAGCCTGCTGTTCTCTTTGGGGTTTTCTTCCAATTCACAAATAGTTGTAGAGACATCACTTTGTGAATGTTCAGAGGCTCTCTTTCATCATCCTTGATTCTTCCTCCTAGCTTCTTCTTCATCACAATGCTCAGTAGTTTTCCATGAAAAACCTTAGTCAAGGGTTTATCTGTAGATTTCTTCATCTCAGCCTTTTCCAGCCATTTTGAGATTTGATCTAGTAAGATAACCCCAAAGTTGATTCTTCTTTTCTGAACTATTGCTGACATAATCTTCAATTTCTGATCAAGCACAATATCATGTCCAGTATCCTTGCATAATATACATTTGCCCACTATCTCTGCAAGGAACTCAAACTCCTCTGAAAACTCCTTATTCTTCATGTCCTTCAGACTAGGGTTTCTTTGGTACCCCATGATCTCCTTTGCTTTTTCCGTATTGATATCATCAAGGCACTTCAGTCCTTGGTCAGGAAAACCTAAGCATTAATTGAGGTCAAAAGATTTCAGCTTCAGAGACTGACCTTTGACCTTAGTAGAAAGGGTTCCGGAGTTTATGGAAGCATTTGAGTAGAACTTTTTAACCATGTCAACATATACTCGAGTGTTTGCCTCAAGACATTCTGAGAATCTAGCTTTCTTTACAAGTTCGAGAATGTCTCTGAACTTATTTTTGGATTTCTCAAACGACTTGGTTCCGAGCTGAATGCCAGTGATTACTCGCCAATCTTCCATTTGAATAGTTCAAGGAATATGGGTATATGATTCAGAGGATTCTATGAGAGATGGCTGATTGTGATTTGGGCAAGGCTCTGGAGGATTAATAGATTTTGGCTTTGATGAGGATTCTAGGGTTTGAAAATGGGAGGGAAAAAGGTTCGATGGTTTCTGATAATTGTTTGCAGATTTTGAATTTATCTTAATGACATTTCCTTCTAACTCTGCATAATCAGTGATGTGTCAACCAACCATTGGTTGCACGATGTCCAATAATGAGCTATAACTCCCCATAACTTTTCAGTTAGATATTTCTTTCAAAAAAGTAGATGTTTAATTGACGTGGATTGACCGTTGACTTCTTTGGTTCGTAGAGTAGCTGGTAAGACAGCTATGGACTCTACGTTTTCCTTTGTTGACTCAACGATCAACTTTTAAGAGATGCTGCAGTGGATGGTTTTGACATTGATCCTCATCTTGATGCAGCATAGCTTGATCACTGATATATTCTAACTTATCTCCTCATAATCTGAATGGTTGAGCAATTGTCCCATTTTCCAAGCTCTTTGTGAACTAGAGTATCCTCTGGTAGGACTGCGATCGTCGAGTCTGCTTCTATGATCGCTGAGGTTGCACTACGATCGTGGAGTCCTCTTCAACCTCGACTCTACGATCATTGACTGACTTGGTCCTTGAGATGAATTTTACTAAGCATTCCTTCTGGGTCAAGGTAGCTCAGGAAGGGCCAACCTCTTAGAGTGAGCTAAGGGTCAGGTTTGTCCCTGAGGCACTTTCTAGATGAAATACTTTAGAAGTGATTTGCAATGATATCTCTTTCGACCTTTTCTGGTGGGGAGGTTCTCTACCAACTTTAGACAATTGCATTTGCTATAATCGTGGTGTCCTCCTGCTCTTACACTTCGATCGGATGTTTGATCATAGGCACTCCACGATGTTGGGTTGGGTGGCTGATAGGTTATCAGTAGTACGTTTTGAGATGTTCCTACTGACTATGGATCTTCATTTGATTCATCAGCCACAAAGTGTTGGGACTCCTTAGCTGGTACATTTCTTTATAGTATATCTTAGTGCTGTTGTTTCTTAACAGATCACTTCTCCACCATGGTTGATGTTGTCTTCTTAAATAGATGTGATTCCCTTTTCTTTATGTTCATTAGAAGGCAGCCTTGCATATCTTCTTCTAACTGGAATCACCATTATCACGTAAATCTCCTTGTATCGTAGGCATGGATATTTTCAGGACTGATCACTCTACGATCATTTGACAGCACTACAAACGCAGTCTTCTTTGACAGTCTTGTGTTTGCTGAGTTTTGCTTCCACGATGAGTTCCTCTAGACTGATTCTCAATGATCCTCTGTTGTGAGCTTCCTTGAGGATTCTTCTCATATAGCATTCTTTGCTTTCTTTTGAGCACATAAGACCCTTTTCATCTTTAGTTGAATGGCCTGCTTTCATATACAGATTAACAGCTATATGATCTCCATTCTGGTTAGCTTAGCGGGTCTTCAAGGACAAGCTTGGACATATAGCAATTTTATCAGAATCTCTTCGAGCAGGTCCTTAGCCTTCTCTTTGGTTGAGTCTTCGATCAAGTCTTCGCTTCAAAGATTCCTTAGTGTGGTCAGACAGACCAAGTACCTGCAGGTTAGATACATTTCTATTTTTGGTACCCACAATTAAATGGGTCCTGCTAGGTTAGTTTTCTAAACCCATGTTCCTCATATATAGATAATCATCACATTTATCACCAACAATCATATTCATGCATGCAACTAGTTTTACATAATACATTTCTGTGGATGTCTCTTGAGCAAGGATTGGTCTTGTTGATATGACAGTCAAGAATGTGGACCAATCTGAGCAGCTTCAGGTGTATACACACATTTAACCTGTACACAGTATTTCCAACGTGTGACCTCATCTGCATATAACAAGTGACTTACTACTAAACTAAGTTTAAAACAATGTTTGTGCCTAGGATCAGAATCAAAGCGATTAGCTTTTGAATATAGCATGAGAACCTGCTCTGATACCAATTGTTAGTTCCGGGTTGAATAGATCCTTTTTAATTTCAAATACTTTTTTGGTTTATTTTGTATTGCTCATAATTTAGCATATGACAAACATAAGAATCTTTTCAAGCATAGCGGAATAACTAAAAGATCTCCTTCATTGATATATTCATAATCATACATACATTGTTGGTAGAATTAGTTCAATAGTAAGCAGATAAAACATATATAGCAGTTATAGCATTTAACAGACATAATGTAAATGACATAAAGTAAAAGACACAAGGGGTTTTAAGTGGTTCAGAGACTCAAGCTCCTAATCCACTCTTCTGCTTTCAACTAGCAGGATTTCCACTAAGGAAGGGCAGCACCCTGAATCACTAAGATTCTTTTAAGGCCAGCAGCCTTGGGACTTCAGTTCACTAAGAACTCTTCAAGGCCAGCAGCCTTGGGACTTAAGTTCACTAAGAACTCTTCAAGGCCAGCAGCCTTGGAACTCCTCTAGTTCCCTAGAAACTCTTCAAACCCAGTAGGATTAGAACTTCATTTAGTCCCTCCGGACAAGGACCCCTCAGGCCCTAGCTTCTTGTTGAGTTGTTTTTTTGTTTTTTGGAGTTGGTGCTGAGCTGCTAAGATGTCCTTATGCTTTGAACATCTTCTGTACTTAGTAGCTTGGCATGATCATCCTTTAAGTGCAGTTGAGTGTTGCATGATGCTCATCTTCTTCAGTTACTCAACCTCCTCTGATGATCCCTTGATGAATTGCCTTGAAGATCATCCCTCTGGATACGTGATGGCTGCACATGATTGGTTTCTAAGATGACTGTAAGCTCTTCTGCTAGGTACTTAGAAACTTTCTCATGCTTGCCACCATGATGGCGTTTGTGATCTCCCTTCTTGATACTTGATGCCTTCTCATGATAGACTTGCTAAGATGACTGTGAGCTCTTCTCTATGGTACTTAGAGTCTTCCCATGATGGACATCAAGATGTCATTAATTAATGCTCTTCTTTCTCTCGGTAGTTCAGAATACTCTTCATGTAGTAGAACTCTCACTTCTACATTGTTGAACTCTCACTTCTACTTATTTATTTGTCTGACTCTAAGTGTTCTTGGTGGATTATAGAGTGAGCCTTCTGACTAACTATCTTACATGGTTTAGAACAGCCCACCGTTACTCCAAACTCGGAAACTCCAGTAACCTTTGATCTTTGAAGCTTTAGCAGATTTATACTCCTTCCCAATCTTCCCGTTAGAGAGTAGCCATTAAAAGCTCTTTGAAATGCTTCACAGATCTCGAGTCGCTTGGTGCAGACTGCAGATGTGACATGACAACTTTTTCTGACTTTCTGATACTACAGTCTACTATTTCACCTACCCTGTCAGATATATCACTTTAATGTCTTGGGCAGGTTGAAGACTTTATTTCTTCCTTCTGATTTCTCGATCAGAGGTTGTCCTTTTGCATCGATGCTCTCAATAAGCACTTGTCCGAATATTACCCTTCAGATTGAACCGTTGATAATGCTTCAGTCTTCAGCTATTCGAACTCTACGATTCTGATGCATGTCTTCAAGGACCTGATCGTAGTGTCATATTGACTGGTAGAGACAACAATACGATCTTGAAGAGTGTTGATTGGATCTTCAATATAGACCACCTCTTCCTTCTTTTGTGCTGTGCTTCAACACTTCTGTTTGCCTCAACAATTCTCAGATACTGATGACTTGACTTCTTTGTTCTGGCCCCTTCTGAATAGCAAGACACTTCAGATATGTGGCGTGTCTCACTTTCTCCTTGTGATCTCCCGTTCACTTATCATCAATGGACTGACCCAATGCTTAATCACTTTAGCCTTGTTCTTCATAAGCTGTCTAGTATCCTTGTATGCACTTCATCAGTTCTTTCTTTGTTTGGCAAACACTATGATCCTGGTTGCTTCCAAGATCGTTGTCTTCTGTCTGCTTGACAGCTACTACACTTGCTGACTTTTCTTCGTCAATTACTGAAGTCTTCTTCTGATCTCCTTGTGGAAGACTTCATCTCGAATGGCTTCACAACTCAATCTTGATGCTGATTAGGTTGGTGCTTAGATCTTCTGTTAGCTTGCATGCCATTCGTTGAGTTCTCTCTGGTTTCCTTCAAGTTGGATGTAACATTGCAGCTTGAACCAGAGGCTTGGTTCCTTTGGATATTCTGGAAATGCTCATTTGAGAATCGTATTTGCTTTCACGATTACGCCTTGGCGTTAATGAGCATAACAACTTTGAGGTCGTAGTTACAGACTCTACGATTGACTTTTAATTGTCACAGAGACCTATGACGGGATCGATCTTGACACTCTATGATTTCTATCTATGTGCTCGATGTCTTCATCTGATGTTGCTCAACTACGATCTCTGCATGTAATCAATAGACTCTACGACTCAGAGTGTAGTCTACGATCCTTAACTTGGCTTCAACATCAGTAGACTCTACGACTCCGAGTGTAGTCTACATTTCTGACTTGGCTTCGACAGATGTTCGGTCGGCTCGTAGGCAGGCTATCTTTACGATTGTGAACATGACTTCCTCAACAGACTTCGGCTACGAGGAAGTTCTACTCGACACACTACGATCCTTCCTCGTCTCTCCTAGCAGTCTACGAACTCTGAGATCTACTATCTTGCAGACTACGATTCCGCCTCGACAGCTCTCGAGTTCTCCTTAACTCTCCTGGCAGACTACGATTTTTGGTGCAGTGCTCGACGATCAGACAAGCCTATCTATTACATCATAAGATCAACCTAACATGCCTGATCTTTCTATATTTATAGTCCTTGTACATCATTTTTTAAGGACTTTACAAAGTTGTTTTGCTTATGTAGGTTTAACCTAACATATTTTATCAATTCATTCTAAGTCCTTGTACACATATTTCTATTATCTATCAAAGGACTTTACAGCTTTTCTTTATGCAGGAATACTTGCATATTCATTCATATATATCATAATCAAATCATATGTAAATAGGAATAACATTCAAATGCTTATTCCTGACAACGTATATAAACACTTATCAAGTCTAACTAGTTCGGTCTGGTTGGATTTCGATCTCATCTCGGTGTCTTGGTCACCCTATCCGATAACTAACACATTTATTGTCACTTAAACTCGGTCTCAAAACTTTAATATTATTTTAGATAAGTCATATATCATTTATAATATTTTTTGAAAGCTTTTAATAATTTTCTAATAATTATTATAATTTATAATAATTTTTCAAACACTGGAATCATTTTTAAATGATTTAAATACTAATTAATTCCATTATCATTAATATTTAATAATATTAAAATATTAATGACATACTTATCAAAATATTAAAGTTATTAGTAATAACTTCAAATATTTTAAATCACCAATATTCTATTTAAATGATTTTTAAAATAATTAAAATCATTTTTAAACTATCACCATTAATATTTAAATATTAATGAAATTATTATCAAAATATTAAAAGCCATTAATTATAACTTAAAATATTTTTAAATCATTTTTCTAATTTTTAATTGATTTTTAAATCAATAAAACCATTTTATTTCATTTATTTAATATAATAATTAAATAAATCTATTATCATTAATATTATATTATTAATGAAAATTACTCAAAAATATTAAAAGTTACATTTTATAACTCAAAATATTTTTAAACACTTTATTCTTATTTAAAATTATTTTATAATATTAAAATCATTTTCTCTAATTTATTTAATACACTAATTAAATATCATTAATATTCAAATGATTATAAATATTAATGAAAAATATCCCAAATAATTAAAAGTTATTTTTCAGAATTTAAAATAATTTTTAAAACCATTTTTGTAATTTTTAGAATTTATTTTCTATTTTTAATTAATTCTCAGATATTAAAAATATTAGAAACCGTCGCTATAGCCTATAGCGACACTAAGCGTCGTTGTTGGTGTTCTTGAGCCTCAAGAACACTGACAGGTAGTGTTCAAAGGTCAAGGTTTGACCTCGTTTAATTCTCAGCCTAAGCATGTTCTGGGCCATGTTAAACATTGATCATGTAGTGTTTATATAGCACTACAAGAATCAATCATCATCCAAGCCATACAATATCATAGCTTCACAATCCAGAGCTTCAAAGTGGTCGCCGAAGTTTTTGGGCTTTTCGGGTTACCCGAAACCCGCATGACTTCGATCGCCCACTTTGCAATTCAATTTTCTTCCAATTCTGGTTCTTGTATTGATGTTATTAAGGTTCAAAACTATAGTACTAATGTCAAGGAATATTTATATACCATTTTATCAGTCCAACAACATCATAAACTCCAGATCCAATTTGGTCAAAGGATGTCAAAAGTTTTGTTCATCCTGTTTATGGGTTTTCCAGAAACGGTAGCCATGATCGACAGGCCTAGTTTGACCATCCACTAAAATCATCATGTGTCATGTTTAAGAAATCTAATAGCATGGATCTATTGTTCATATGACAGTCTACAATCCGGATACAACAACATCATCATAACACTTATAACCTGATAGATCTATGCCTTCCAAAACATTGTTAGACGCTGGAAAACGATTTTCGGGTTACCCAAAAATCGTCTGGTCATGTCCGGTCAACGGGTTTTGACCATTTATAACTTAAAATCTGGACATCCAATATCTACGATTCCAGTTCCAGATCAAAGTACTTATGTCAGACTACACATTCAAAGCTTAAAACAACTAAAACAATAAACAGGGAAAAGATCTGGAGCCACTGGAATATGTTTGTCAGACAACTTTTAGGCTCAAGAACAATGTTGAAAAACTTCTATTTTTACCCACTTTGATGCTATGGATCTATGATGGATCATCATAAAACATCCTTTAACATGATTCTAAACACATAAACACGAATTTTGACAAAGCATACAAGATCAAAGTGTTAGCTAGGGTTTATACATTTTCTTGAATATGCTTTGATCTTGCCTTATCAATCTCATCTAGATGTTTGAGAGGCTGAACTAATGACTAAAACACTTAATTATTTCGGAGGTTTGGGAGAGAGAAGGAGTTGGTGAGAGCTTGGGTGAAAAATGAGCCAAGTGAATGAATTTTCTCTCTCTCAAATCTATATATATTATGATATGATGCCTGATCTGATGTTGCTGTCATTTAGAGGCTAATTTGCTGAGATTTTGAAGTCACAAAGTAAATTTGGTTGGTGAACCACTAAAGTTGTTAGCCATTTTACAAGTTACATAAATAAAAATCCATCTTTTTCATTCTAATTTTAATGGCATTCTTGACTTTTATCCAAACCCTTAGGGTTTAACCCTTAGGTTTTAAAATATTACTACCTAGGATTTTCTAAATTAGAGTTTTAAAATAGAAAATTAAGATTTCAAATATATAATTAAGGTTTTAAATAGAAATTAATATTTCTAAAGTATAATTAGGGTTTCATAATTATATTAACATTTACTAATCACTTTAGGCTTGCTAATTATAATTAGGGTTTCCTAATTAGGGTTTAGGATTCCTGAATTTAAAATTAGGATTTCCCGGCTTTCGATTAGGGTTTCTAACTACGCGTTAGGGTTTCAAATCTTGAGATTAGGGTTTCTAATTTCGTATGAGGGTTTAAAAATTTTTGTACCCTACTCGATCAATCATTGATCAATAATTCTAAACAGTACAAACACGTACTCATTAATTTAATTATTTTAATTATATTTTCTATCGAATCCTTATTCGGACTTAGGGTTAGGGTTTCAATTCTCCGTTAAGCACAACTCTACTCTTAATTTATTAGTCAATACAAAAATTGACCCCTTCTCGTGACTCGTATCACAAATACTCCACACAATATTAATAATCAATATCAATATTAAAATAAATTAAAAAAATTTATTCGTAAAATTCGGATTATTCGAAATCCCGGGTTATCACATTCACCCTCCTTAAAAGGATTCCTTCCTCGGAATCATCGCTTTCTTATTCTCTACAATCTTTTAAAGTTGTATCATCAATTCATTTTTATCAACACAATTTTCATTTGTGTCTCAAATTCTAACCTGTGACTTGAATCTATAAAAGAAAACAATTATGAGTAATTATCTAACTCAATATTACTCGCGTAATTAAATTTCTAAACGAAATCGTTACCTGCCGCTACCTCTGCAGTACCAACGTGCATCTGCACTGCCGTCGTGTTGAATGCATGAAGTCGATTGTGACGCCCCAAAATAGGTATACACAACACCCATTCTGAAGTCGCCAAATACATGGTACGTAAACAACTACAACTTTATTATTACAACAAGAAACCGTGAGTTTGAATACAAATATTATCTTCTAGACAATATCTATACTCAAATAAATCCTCATCACATTATTGATTCATTATTTTACAAAATGGTGAGGACTACTAAACAACTCTCTCTAGAATCTTCATTCCATACCCCGACTAGTACTCGCTTTACATTCTCGCCTCCGAGAAGAAAAATGGAACAACAAGGAAAAGGGTGAGCTCAACTAGCTTTAGTAAAGAATATTATGACTAAGATAATATACAACAAATTATCGTTAGTCTTCAACAGGAAAAATCGATAGAATACAATAGACAACAAGTTTGAGATCAATATTAGCAATGAAATAATAATTCATAGAAGAGTTACGAGAGAATGAAATCTACTATAATCTATGAATTTAATATCCATCATCAATATTTTATCCTCGTAACATCAATCAATATGCATCCGAATCAAATATTCATCTTTGCACCACTACAGCCAAAGATATTCATCGATTAGTCATGTTCATTTAAACACTGCTCATCTTTCTTTTCTGCCAAAGATATTAATCAATCCATCGTGTTCATCTCAACACTGTTCATCTTTGCACTCTGAGCCAAAGATATTCTTCAGAAATCATTCATCTGCACTTCTACGTGCCAAAGATATTCAATAATATCATCATTTAAGACCGAGGATGATAAAAAATATTTTTTAAAAAACGAATCCAATTGAAACAAAATGACAAGGATTAAGGATTAAGGATTCAGTACTTGGTTTTATCCACGCCCAAAAATACCTCAAAAAATAATCATAGTGGTGTAAAATTCAAGAATGATCAAAACATGGATACAATCGAAGCTAGTATCCGAATAGATGTTTTAGATTTAAAAGAAGAAATTTTATTTTTAAGGTGAATAGTACCAGATACGTGAATAGTCTTCAAGTATCACGTGAATAGTAATCGACACCAAAAGATAGAAATTCCACAAAAACATCTTCACGCTTAATGAATAATACTCGTGAATAAGTAACTCGTGAATAGTAACTCGTGAATAGTAACTCATGAATAGTAACCCATGAATAGTAACCCCGACATGAAAAAGTTCCAAATTTGATAAAAACTTCAGATCAACATTTCAGCATAATGATATTGAAGAAATAATATCATTACAAAAAAATAATATCCCTTACCTCGAAAGATCAAGATTTAAAGCTAGAATCTGGGTATAGTCTTTGAAGGAACTTGCACCGTCTAGCAATACTCAAAGTATACTCAAAATACTCACAAGAATACGCTCAAAATATCGAGAGAGAAATAGAGAGAAAACTTCAGTTTCTGGTGTGATTTTCAATTCTAACCTAAGCACCCTATTTATAGGAAAATACTTAGAACACCAAAGCAGAAAATTTAATATAATATTAATATAATTATACAAATTTTCCTTAGCCCACCTTTTGGTCAAAAACACCAGCCACACATGTTAATGATGTCCAAAAAATACAAAAAACGTTTTTCTTAACAAAAATAATTTAAACTCCCAAAAATCAATTATTTCGGAGCTTCGGAACTTCAATAATTCATAATAAATAGCCCTTTCATCAGAAAATTCGAATCTCGCGAGTTTTTATAGGAAATTCAATTCTCTACAACTTTGCAGAAGAAAGTTTTTCCAAATTGAAACAAAAATCGAATGAAATCCACAAACGGAC
The DNA here is from genome assembly GCA_020205615.1 of Panax quinquefolius. NCBI lineage: Eukaryota > Viridiplantae > Streptophyta > Magnoliopsida > Apiales > Araliaceae > Panax > Panax quinquefolius. Next base: position 74,841,140 of record CM035172.1, read on the forward strand.
GATTTTGTGCTATAATCAAATTTCTATTAATAATTGTGTCCACCAACACACAAAACATGTGTTAAACATTTAATGCCACAAAAATACTCTTCCTCCTCATATACTCATATATCCCACATTCATTGTAAAAATATCACCAATTAATATATTATTAAAATAATATATTTAAATGAATTATTTTATCGAGAAAAAAGATAAAATATTAATTTTCAACAATTGTCATTTTAAAAATTTTCTCCATCTATATCCACATAAAATCAATATTTTCCTCATCATATAAATCAATAATTAATTATTCACAAATAATATTACGAGAATCACAATATTGACAACAGTGCAGCTCCTCAGGAAAGAGGGGCTTTCAATAAGAATTTCTTCTTCTTCGCCGCAATTAGATGACCAAACCTCTCCTTAGGCAGAACTTTCTAGACATTGCCAATAATGTTATCTAATAATATTATTCAGATAATATGAATAATTGCTTCGATAATGAAAGATCTTTGTGTAATGACAATTATTGAAACAACAAAGAACATAAAATATCAACACAAAGAATTATTAACTCAATAAAATATCGAGCAAATAATTACAGTAACCATTATTGAGTAGTGCCTTCACGTAAGAATCAATAATTGGTGCAATACCAGTGTCTTGCTCAACAACGCGTATTAGTGTGTTTTAACCAACGGGTATTCCAACAAAGATAATCCAAACAACTACATAGTTATTTAAAAACAACTTATATTTGTGTTTTCTTCATCCAATCGCTTTCAGTTATGGGGCCCACACATGGTCGCTACAGTCATTAATATTCCCAGACAAGATTTAATATTCCCGACCAAACGAATATTCCCGGACAACAATGAATATTTTATAACCACTTGCTTATTTTAAAATATTTGCGTATTTAACCCTTAACTATCCACATTAATCAAATCAACCCTTACTATTTCAAAATAAAGGAAATTCCTTTTTATTTAAAAATTTCGGGGTCTTACACCGATGGTCTTCTTGGCTGAGCAGGTCCTTGAATCGCCAAGGTTCCACTACTGAGACCCTTGTTGCCACTTTCTTTCACCGCATTTCTCTTCGGATAGTTTCGAACCAGATGATCAGTCGATCCACACGCAAAAAAACCTTGTATCTTGTAAGACCCCCCAACTTATTATAAATAAAAATCGAATTTCCTCTATTTATTATTGTGAATAATAAGGTGTTAATTTGATATAATGTTTTGGTTATGGGTGAAATATGAAAATTTTGCAAAATAAGCAAGTGGTTATAAAATATTCATTGTTGTCGGGGAATATTCGTTTGGTCGTGGAATATTCTTGTTGTCGGGGAATATTCGTACGACGGCACAACCATTTGTGGGCCCCATAACGGATAACTGTCGGATGAAGAAAATGATAAAATTGAATAACGGCGTAGTTGTTACCGTTAAGACTGTTGGAATACCCGGTAAGGGATGTTATTTTCTTCATATATGATATTATTTCTTCAATATCATTATGCCGAAGTATTGATCTGAATTTTTTTATCAAATTTGGAACTTTTTGTGTCGGGGTTACTATTCACATATACGGCACTATTCACGTATACGGCACTATTCACGAATACGGCACTATTCACCAAAAAATGAAATTTTCTCCTTTTTGTCCAAGATGTCTATTATGGTTACTATCTTTTATTGTATTCATGTTTTGATCTTTATTCTTGAATTTTGCTTCGAAATTGGTTATTATGGAGTATTATTGATCTCGGATAAACTGTAATACGAATCTCTAATATTTGTTATTTTGTTTCACTGGATTCATTTTCTTTAATATATTTTTCATCATCCGCAGTCCTAAATGATGATATTACTGAATATCTTTGGCCCAGTAGTGTAAAAGATGAATGATTAATCAATGAATATCTTTTGGCTGTAGGCAAAAGATGAATGATTACCTAATGAATATCTTTGGCCCGTAGTGCAAAGATGAACAAGTGTTGAGATGAACATGACCAACTGGTGATACAAATGAATATCTTTGGCCTGTAGTGCAAAGATGAATATTTGATTAAAGATGTATATTGATTGTTGTTACAGGGATAAAATATTGATGATGAACTTTTAAATCTTAGAAGATAGTAGAATTTTTTCTCTACTTAACTCTTCTAATGGATTGCTTATTTCGCTGCAGTTGTTGATCTAAAACTTGTTGTCTATTATATTTTATCAGATTTTTCCCTGTTGAAGACTAACGATAATTTGTTGTATATTATCTTAGTCATAATATTCTTTACTGGGCTAGTTGAGCTCACCCTTTTCCTTTTTGTTCCATTTTTCTTCTTAGGAGGTGAGAAACATAGCAGCGAGATCTATCGGGTATGGAGTGATGGTTCTAGAAAGATATTTTAGCAGTCCTCACTATTTTTGAAAAATAGTGTTTGAATAATTGTAATGAGGACTTTTTTGAGTTTGGATATTGTCTAGAAGATAATATTTGTATTTAAACTCACAGTATGTGTTGTCGTATTTTGCACGACAATTGTATTATTGAAGTTGTAGTTTGCTTTCTGTACCATGTATTTGGCGACTCAGAATGGGTGTTGTATACCTATTTTGGGGGCATCACAGTTGGTATCAAAGCTTAGGGATATGATCCCTGGCTAAGATGTGAGACAAGAACTAGGAGGGGAGAGATGGGTAATTCCTTCGCTAGCATGACCTGATTAAGTTTATATGGTATTTAATGGGTCAGTTAGAGTATAGGGATAATATGTGACATGTCAATTAACCCTTGTTTTGTTGCAGTGTTTGACAATGGCATCTAAAAATGTTGTGATAAGCAATGAAGCATATGAGACCGTTGAGTCACCAACGATCAATACCCAGGATAATGTGCATCAGGATGGCAATAATCCTCAGGTGAACAACGGTACCGACCAAATGACGAACAACGAGTACGTTTAGGAGCTTTTTAGAATTCATGCAACACCAAATGAGAGAGACTCATGTTCATAATGTAGGTGGAAACAATGACAACCCACGGTTGGTCACCGCTAAGCAGTTCAAGGAGCTGGGACCACCGGAGTTTTTGGAAAATCCAGAACCACTTACGGCAGAGACGTGGATAAAGCGGATCACCAAGATATTTGATGTCTTGGGATGTTCCGAGGAGCAAAAGGTTCCCTTTGCCACCTTTATGTTGCGAGGAGAGGCAGATTACTGGTGGGAATCGGTAAAGCGTACTTAACCTACCGCACTGAAGATGTCTTGGGAGAAGTTCCAAGAATTGTTCAATGACAAGTACTTTCCCAAAAGTATTCGTCACATGAAGGAGGTTGAGTTCATCAAGCTGGAGCAAAACAATATGAATGTGTCGTAGTACGAAGCTAAGTTTGTGGAGTTATCCCGATTTGCATCCCATTTGGTTGATAATGAGGAACGAATGACGCGAATGTTTCTGCGAGGTTTGAAACCCGAAATACATCAATACCTCATTTCTCACAAACTTTTTTATATTTAGATGTAGTGAATAGGGCTCAGTTATTGGAGCGCGATAATGAGCCAAACTTAACCAAGGATAATAAGCAACAACACGATAATAATCGTATCAATGGCAACCATCATCTGAACAATGATAACCATCGTGGAGGAAATTATCATGCTAAAATGGTAACCACCGGTGGTAATCATGGCCAAGATAATAGAAGAAATGATTCAAGTGGAAATTTCAAGAAGAGAAGGTTTAACGATGACGGAAGACGCTTCTAAGCAACAAAGACCAAAGACCAAAGAACAAATTCTAGGGGAGGAGAACGACCGCAAGTTAGATGCTTCTGAGATGCGGAGAGGAGGACATATAAGTCCAAACCATTTCTGACTTTCCAAGATATGTTTTAGTTGTGTAAAAGAGCGATCACATAGCTCGATTTTGTCCTTTAGCGAAATCAAGTCCAGTTGGGACGGTGGCACCAAAGGTGGATACGGACAAAACAAAGTCGGTGGTTTCAGGAATAACGTTTTTCGTGACTTCTCAAAGAGCGAGTAACCCGAACAAAGTTAGCACGGGTTAGTTATTTATAAATTCTTGCGAAGTCTATACCTTATTAGATACCGGTTCTACCCATTCTTTTATTTCTCCTGCTTGTGCTCTATGTTTAAACTTGACTCCGGAGAAATTAGACTTTGACTTATTTGTGGAGACTCCGTTAGGAGAAACATTTATCATATCCATTATTTATAAATCTTGTTTGATCCAAATGGGCACAATCACATTACTTGTTGATCTTATCTCTTTAAAGATACTTGTATTTGACGTGATTTTAGAGATTGATTGGTTAACTACTCATCATGCCAAAATTGATTGTTTGGTTGTTAGTTTTCATATTCTTAACCAACCTGTTATGTGAATTCAAGCAACCAAACCATTGAAGTCAAACACTTTCATATCAAGCCATAAAGCCATTCGTTTATTGAAAAACGGATGTCAAGTTTTCTTAGCCATTTCATGGATTTAAACAAAAATACGTCAGATTTGAATGATATTTCTGTTGTTAGTGAATTTCCTGACATATTTCCTGAAGAATTTCCTGGCATACCCCCAGAGCGTGATATTGAATTTTGTATCAACTTTGAACCCGATACTAAACCCATTTCTAAAATCTCTTATTGAATGGCTCCTATTGAACTTCAGGAGTTAAAAACCCAACTACAAGAGTTGGTACTCAAGCCTCTATCTGGTAACTTCCTTTGTGGAATGCACCAAAGCCAGACTCTCCGTAGGGGACGCTATATTTGTTTGGTGGTAAAACAATAGGTGCTATTGTGACGTGATATCCAAGATTAGGATATGAGTCATAGTTGAGAGCAACATAAGTCAGTAATCAAAATATATAGCTTTCTAGGCTTAGCTGGTTACTATCGGAGATTCGTGGAAGGATTTTCTCGAATCGCTAATCCATTAACTTAGCTGACTCAGAAAGAAACAAAATTCGTATGGAGCGAGGAATGCGAGAAGATTTTCCAAGAGCTCAAGATGCGACTCATTTCGAAACCTGTTCTGACTATACCATCCTGGAAAAGCGAACGTAGTAGCTGACGCGTTGAGTAGAAGATCGTATGTAAGTATGAGTGCGATATTGTCGAACACAAAGACCTATTTTGTATAACTTACAAAGGATGGAGATAGAGTTAAAGGCTCAAAGTACCCACATTATGATGTTAAATATACGAGTAGAATCGACTTTAATTGATAAAGTTAAAACCGCTCAAGCTACACACTGGAGCTGATGAATATAAAGAAGAAGGTGCAAGAATGCGTTATTCTAGAAGTAAGAGTCGATGAAGAGTAGAAAGCTCAAGTCTTCGATTTATTTGAAATCCTCGATCGAGTAGGGCGTGGCCTATAGACTCGCCTTAACGCTAAGTTTGTCGGCGTGTTCATAACATTTTTTTCGTATATCGATGTTACGTAAATATGTGGACGACCCAAACCACATTATTGCGTTAGAACCAGACGAGATAGCCGAAGATTTAACGTACGAGGAGGTACCTATCAAGATATTGGATGGGAAAGAGCATGTCCTACGAACAAAAGTTATACCACAAGTTAAAGTTTTGTGGAAGAACCATGCTATTGAAGAAATGACTTGGGAGTTGGAATCAGAAATGAAAGCGAGGCACCCTCACCTTTTCGAAACACCAGGTACGTACGTTAATTTCGAGGACGAAATTTCATAAGGAGGGGAGGTTGTAAGACCCCAACTTATTATAAATAAAAATCGAATTTCCTCTATTTATTATTGTGAATAATAAGGTGTTAATTTGATATAATGTTTTGGTTATGGGTGAAATATGAAAATTTTGCAAAATAAGTAAGTGGTTATAAAATATTCATTGTTGTTGGGAATATTAAATGCGACGGTGGAGATCCATTTTGTGGGCCCCATAATGGATGGGCCCTATAACGGGATGAAGAAAATGATAAAATTGAATAACGGCGTAGTTATTACGGTTAAGACTGTTGGAATACCCGGTGGTTAAAATACAATAATACGTATGGTTGCACAGTAGCACACGGTATTGCACAATATTATTGAATTATTGATCCTTACGTAAGAAGGCACTACTCAATAATTGTCACAGTAGTTACTGTTCAATATTTTATTTTATTGATTCAATAATTAGCTGCGTTGATATTTTATATTATTGTTGTTCAATAATTATCACTGCACAGTAACTCCATTATCAGATCAATAATTCATATTATTTGAATAATATTATTAGATAGCATTATTGGCAATGTCTAAAAAGTTCTATCAAGGAGAGGTTTGGTCACCTAATTGCGGCGCCAAGAGGAGAAATCCTTATCGGAAAAGCCCCTCTTTCCAGGAACAACTTTGGTTGTCATAAATGTGATTCGTAATATTATTTGTGAATAATTAATTATTGATTCATATGATAAGGAAATGTTTATTTTATGTGGATATAAATGATGGATTTATTTATGTGGTTATTAATGAAGGAATTAATCTTTGAGATGTTTTATCAAGATTTTATCGGATTGAAGTATTTAAAATCATCCGTTTGTGGATTTAGGTGTATTTTTATGTTTGGAATTTGGAAAAACTCAAAGCTACAAAGTTGTAGAGAATTGATTTTGTGTGGAATGGACATAAAATTCGTATTTTTCTGATAAATGGGCTATTTTCTATGAATTATTAAAGTTACTGATTATTGTTTAAATGATAAAACATTTTAGAAAATTCTAGAATTGGTTGGTGGAAAATGTGCTCAATTGAATTTCAAATGTGGTGGGTGGCAATAATAGTAGGAGTAAAGCCATCAGTAAAGAAAGTTAGTCTTCTATGGCGTTCAAAGCATTTTCCTATAAATAGGGTGCTTAGTTAGAATTGAAAATCACACCAGAATTCATAAGTTTTCTCCCTTTCTCTCCCTATATTATCGAAAGCGATTCTTGTGAGTATTTTGATACTTTGAGTGTTGCTATATCGTGCAAGTTCCTTCAAAGACTATATCCAGTATTCCAAATTGTAAGTATTATCTTTTTGAGGTAAGGATGTTATTTTCTTCATATATGATATTATTTCTTCAATATCATTACGTCAAGTATTGATCCGAATTTTTATCAAATTTGAAACTTTTTGTGTTTGGGGTTCTTATTCATGTATACAAGCACTATTCACGATACTGACACTATTCTTAATAATACTAAGACTATTCATAGAAAAATGAAATTTTCTCCTTTTGTCCAAGATGTCTATTATGGTTACTATCTTTGATTGTATCCATGTTTTGATCTTTATTCTTGAATTTTGCTTGAAATTGGTTATTATGGAGTATTATTGATCTTGGATAAACTATGTAATACTTAATCTCTAATATTTGTTATTTTGTTTTCTTTGGATTCGCTTTTTCTTTAATATATTTTCATCATCCTCGGTCCTAAATGATGATATTATTGAATATCTTTGGCTGTAGTAAAAAAGATGAATGATTAATCGATGAATATCTTTGGCACTGTAATGCAAAGATGAATGATTACCTAATGAATATCTTTGACTACGTTGCAAAGATGAGCAGATGTTGAGATGAAATGATTAATTTGGTGATACAAATGAATATCTTTGGCCTGTAGTGCAAAGATGAATATTTGATTAAAGATGTATATTGATTGTTGTTACAGGGATAAAATATTGATGATGAACTTTTAAATCTTAGAAGATACTAGAATTCTTTCTCTACTTGACTCTTCTAATGGATTGCTTATTCCGCTGTAGTTGTTGATCTATAACTTATTGTCTATTATATTTTATCATATTTTTCCCTGTTGAAGACTAACGATAATTTGTTGTATATTATCTTAGTCATAATATTCTTTACTGGGCTAGTTGAGCTCACCCTTTTCCTTTTTGTTCCATTTTTCTTCTCAGGAGGTGAGAACATAGCAGGATCTAGTCGGGGTATGGAGTGATGGTTCTAGAAATATATTTTAGCAGTCCTCACTATTTCTAAAAAATAGTGTTTGAATAATTGTAATGAGGACTTATTTGAGTTTGGATATTGTCTAGAAGATAATATTTGTATTTAAACTCACAGTATGTGTTGTCGTATTTTGCACGACAATTGTATTATTGAAGTTGTAGTTTGCTTTCTGTACCATATATTTGGCGACTTAGAATGGGTGTTGTATACCTATTTTGGGAGCGTCACATATCTTCTTTGGATTGGGACAGTTGGGTGACATGTGTCCCTCTTGTCCGCAGTTGTAACAAACTCCCTTCTTCTTCAAACAAACTCCAGAATGGTTCTTCCCACAAGTTTCACATGGTTCCCTCCCTTTCCTATTATCTTCTGTCTTACTACCTAACTGGGTATTCTCGCTCCACTTTCTCTTGTTCGGATTACTACCACTGTAACGACCGATAAATTCGGATCCTTTGTAATATACTTTTAAATAATTAAATAATGAATAAAATTATATTAATTGTTATTATTATGTGTTAGTAAGATGAATGTCGTTCTAGAACTAATAAACGTCGGAAAGTCGCAGTATTTTAACTACATGAAGGAATTAAAGTGTTTGAATTTCCAAGACGAAAATAAAAGCTTTCCGAGAAATTTTTTGAAAAACACTATTCATCATTTTTTGCTCATGAATTATTTTTGAACTTTCGAGAAATACGTAACGTTATAATATCAAGGTGAGATGGATTATGTAATAATAATTCAAGTATGGAAAACACAATATTTCGCATGCAGACTTAAATTTAAGAACGTTAAGGATTAAAGATAAAATGAAATGGAATTGTGGATCTTTTAGGAAGTACAAGTCCAATGAGAATTAAGGGGCAAGTCCAAGTTGTAGCAATGTTAAGCCCAAGTAATTGTTAATGTGAAGCCCATAGCAATTCAAAGAAAGCCCAAAAGATTAAGCTAATTAAACTAAACCTAAGCCCAAATGATGATCTATTGGACAAGTGTGATCCATGGGGCAACCCATGGGTGAACTTGGTAACTAAGACTTTTATGTGGTGGCTAAGTATTTGGTGTAGGGAGCAAGTATACTTGGGAACTAAGGAAGGAATAGTAAGGAGGTTATTAAAGGAGGTGGGATGTCCTAATGTCTAGAATACCCTAACTTAGCAAGCCTATAAATACAAAGCCTTGGATTCATTATTTACTTGTTCAATTTTCATCCAAGCAAAACAACTTATTGGTTAGATAGAATAAGCACTATTAAGCTTAACTTCCATTATTAGATTTCCAAGAAGAAGAAGTTAGTCATCAAAGCTAAATGATCTTATCTCTTCTATCTCTACCATTGTAGGGTGATAAGAGAAGTGAAACTTAATGAACATGTATGCTAAGAACACTTAAGAAATGGATGATTAATGGACTTAAGACATATAAGTCATGAATAAGTAAGTTGAACCTAAATAAGTTATAAACTTATGAAGAACATGGATTAATTGTCATATGATTACTTTAAGAAGTTAGTATAATTCATAAGATGCAAGAATGTTGGACAAAGGACTTAAATCAATAATAAGTCATAAGGAAATAAAAGCTTGTAATGTATAATTTGTTAAGTTATGAACTTATGAGGAATAAGCCATAATCTAATATCAAGATAAGTTATTGTAATATGTAGGTTGAGATGTCTAGTTAATAAATTGAATCCATTTGAAATGATGAACAAATCTCTAGTAACGAAGTTTTGCCGGAATTCACACGATTGGACGATAATCTTCGAATTGGTGAAATTCTCGGAATGGAAGTCGAATTTTGTGTTTGAACTCGGAAACATTAGTTGTTGATGGAGACAAGTCTTATTTGGCATTATAGAGTTGCGGACTCGAAAATGATAGGATTTCGACTTAGAACGAAGAAACGAGCGTTGAACGTTCATAAACGTTTATCGTTTTTGTTAAAAATGGATTAATAGGTGACTTTTTAGTTAACGAAGTCAAATAGATAAAATTATTGCATGAACCGTAGAGTATGAAATATGTGAACCATAGGCTCTTGAACGAGCCAATTCGGACTTATAACGAAGAAGTTACGAGCCCGGGAATCTCACAAAGTCAAAAATCTGTCAAAATTATGTGGTGCGCAGAGCTGGCGCCGCAGCGCCAGCCCAAGGCCAAATAGGTGGCACCGCAGCGCCGAGCCTGGCCGGGAAATGTTGTAACCTACTGGAGTTTGGCGCCGCAGAGCGGCCGTAACGAAGGGGACTCACACATGAAGATCGAGTCCGAAGTCTTTGGCCTCTGGAGTAGTACGTGCGGCAATACAACTAAAGTAAAAGGAACTCAGCGCAGTCAGCTAGCCTTAAGATCTAGATAGTGAAGAATGGTGACAAGTAGAGCATGAATGGAAATTGTTTAACAATGAACTAAGGAACTTAATAAAACCTTATTAAGATATGATTAAACCTCAAGTATGATCACTTAGGGTTAAGATAATTCAATTGCATATAAAAGTAAGAAGACGTAAGAAAAAGCCGGAACCAATAATAAACAAATCTAATACGTAATTAGATTGAGAAGAAGGGTAAGATTCTTTAGGAACCATGTATGTTATTCATGATCTAATATGTTATGTGATGTTATCATCTACTGTAGAGACCTTAAAGACTTAAAGTGAACGTGTTATAAACTGTAACAGACGCTAAAGGCAAGTATTCTAACCCTTGTTATAGTTCAATTTGGACAAGCTTTGTGATTCATGTATTCTTACGCATGAGTTAATGTCTGATGAAGTTAGCGCCAATTCTTTCGGCTAGACTTACGATATGTTAGATTCTTATAATCTATCCAAGTATTGACAATGATTTACCAAACTAATATTGGTGTGATTTTCAAAAGAAGACTGAGTATGCTAAATTGTTTTATCGTCAAACTACAGGCACGCGAGGTTGTCACAACTTAAATGTATACACGTTTAATGAATATAGTGTTGATCAACATAGAGTACTATAGGCTGATAACCTAGACGTGCTCGTAAGCTATGCCTCGAACTTATGGACTTGGTGTTGGGATGTCCTTTTCAAAGAACTTATGAAATGCTCATGGTCTTGGACCGGAATTGATGTTTTACTGAATATTATCATTGTAAAACGTTTTGAATGAAAAGAAGTGTTATTTTGAATTATCGATAGTACTTTATAACTATTGTTCAGTTATTGAAGATATACAATTCCTATATTTCAAGCATGCCATTTTATTAGAATTGTTGTACTTGCTGAGCTAGTTAGGCTCACTCTTGCTTGAACCATATGAATACAGCTAAGATCGAACGAACCGATGGATCCGGCAAGGATAAAGGGAAGACTAAGGTGAACCCGTAGATTACCTATGTAATAGTATATGTTTTGTAATGATAATATTTTATATTATGACAAGAACAATTCTAACGGTTATAAAGAACCTGGGAGAATGTTAATATCATTTTGAATATATATATAAGACATATTCGTTCCTTTAAGGCATTTTAATTGAATGTTTGTGTGAATTGTAGCACCGTGTAGCACCATCTTTCGGGTTGGAAGATACCTGGATTTGGGGGCGTCAGAACCACCACTACTTCCTCCATCACTTGTCTTCTTCTTCTCCTGGTGAAATCGAGATGCAGCTTCGCTCCCTCCTTCAACAATTAACGCTTTTTCCATTAGAGCCGCAAAGGTATTGATCTGCAATATTGCTACCTTGTTGAATATCCCCGGCTTCAGCCCATTCTCAAATCTTCTTGTTTTTCTCACCTCTGTGTCCACCTGATGAGGTGCAAATCTTGCCAACTCGTTGAATTTGGCAGTATACTCTGAAACTGACATATTCTCCTGCTTCAGTTCTTAAAATTTAACTTCCATCCTGGACTACATACTCGGAGAAAAGTAGTTCTCAAAGAACAACTCCTTGAAACTTGTCCAAGTCACCACAGCTGTACCCGCTCTCGCTTGATTAGTCTCCCACTACTAATTGGCTTCTCCCTTCATCAGATATGTTGCAAAAGCTGTCTTCTGCTCTTCTGCCTCTCGTGCAATAATGAATGCTTTCTCCATTTCTTTTACCCAAGTTTGGGCTTCAATCGGATCCGTGGTCCCTTTGAATTCTGGCGGTCCTACCGCTTTAAAGTCTTTGAAATTTGCCAATCTATCTGTTGGTTGTTCTCTCGTTCTTCCTCTTGCTGCGGGAGCTCTATTCCCCATAACTTCGGCTATCATATTTGCAAAATTATGCATCGGGTCAACTTGACCTCCTTCATTATTCACTGACTGTTCTTCTCTTTGGTTTCGATTCTGTCGTCTAGGCAGCATGATCTGATTTAAATAAAAATCTTACATTAATTCTCTTTCTCTACACAAATTCTTAAAACAATAAGAATTCAACACATAGTTCTCATATAATTGCATATTTATTTAAATAGCACATAGTACATTTAGTACTTAACACATATTACTATCCCTTTTTAAATAATATCAGGATTAACACACATAATTTTATACAAAAAGTTGCAATACTCCAACTTTAGATAAAAAGTTGCAATTCTCCATTCGCACATAGTTATTCTCAGTTAGTCAAACTTACCACACTTATGAGTTTAGGAACTTGCCATAATTATATGAGTGTATGAACTTATCCTAGTCAGACCTTTGGCGTCCATTCGCTGAGGGGTTCAAGACATTTCATATAATTATGAGTCATGAACTTACCATAAGTATGAGTTTTAAGAACACACAAATTAATCTTAATATTATATTCATATAGAAAATAAAGATTTCATTCATACAAACATATTGATATTTGAATATGCTTACACACCATTCTCGATATTACAATCGTAAATATTATAACCTACTACCAAAAGTTACTACCGCTTATATCTAAGTTGTCTACCATCCACTCCCTTCACCAATCTTCTTCTTGCTGGGACACTTGTTGAATCCAGTGACCCATTCTCCCATATGAATAACACTTCCTCATATTCGGCTTACGACAATGTAGTGAAATATGTTCTTCATGCTTGCAGTTAAAGCACACGTTCTTCCACATCATGAATTCTCCCGCGTGAGTCTTTCCACACTTGCTACAGACTTGCTTCTTCTTCGGGTTTGACTTTTCAGAATTAGGGCTGTCGTTGTCCCTCTTTCTCTTATTCTTGTCTTTCTGCTGCTTGATTATTCCTTCAGACGATGCACCACCTTCAGTCTTCATTCTTTCCACCTGCGCCTTCAACTCATTCCGTTCTTCAGTCATTTTGTGTAACGCTTGCTCCGTCCCTAGCTGAAAAGTTTTATTTAGCAAGGGTGAGCAACAAATTTGCCCCACACGTTAAGACATACAATAGATGTATAAGAATCATGAATAACAGACTATCTATTTTTTATAGAATAACACCAAAGTTCGGGGAACTTAAAAATAGCTGAACAAATCTTTAATAACTAACAAGTCTTATCGCGTTCTATGCAACACAATAATTTGATAAATGAAAGAGTACAACGCTTTCAAAGTTTCTACGATATTCTATTGAATAATCAAGAATTTATTCTACGCAATAATAAAGTGGAATGTTTTCCAAATTTATGCTGAGCGATCCATTGGATCTTGAACTTCTCTTCTCGAGTAACTATCAAAGATTTGACTTTGATATACCCAGGTGTATCAGATAACCATAAAGATTAAATTATACCCCTCTGCAAGTACTTAGAGCGGCCAACTCCTTGTACCCTATATTATGCATAATACTCAAAACGCACGCAAAAAGCCGATATACGACCAAATATGTTCCCTTTATATAAAAGGTTGTTCTTCTCAGTCTTTGAATCAGAATTTGATTTAACAACGAAATACAATGATTTCAATATCTAATCACTTCTCTTTTCTTCTCTTCTCAAACCTATCAAGTTTTCTTTTTCGATCTAGCCGAAACAACTGGCTAAAACATGTTTCAATACGATTAAACAATAGACATAATTTAACTGTAATATTTGAAATCAATAATAGCTTTTACAGATGTGAATATCCAACAACAGTTATTCTTACAAGTATATTCTCAGAATCACTAATTCAATTTGAATTAATAAATATGCATTAACTGCGAATAATCAACAATAAATTATTGGACGTGTTCTAATCAACAATAATTAACCACCATAGTATTTAAACAGATATAACTCAAGGTTGAGTTAGGAAACTTGCCTTCTGCATTGATTACTACTACACAATATACTTATCTGCGTTTGAAAGACCTATAATCATAATATCGATCTCACAAAAATTAGCACAATAATTCATAACACATAACACTGTAATTTACAGTCAATCTTTCTCCTATGCACATTACCACATAGCCATATTAGTGTTTATAACTTATATAAACACTTATCAAGTCTAACTAGTTCGGTCTGGTTGGACTTCGATCTCATCTCGGTGTCTTGGTCACCTTATCTGACAACTAACACATTTATTGTCACTTAAACTCGGTCTCAAAGCTTCAATATTATTTTAGATAAGTCATATATCATTTATAATATTTTTCGGAAGCTTTTAATAATTTTCTAATAATTATTATAATTTATAATAATTTTTCAAACACCGGAATCATTTTTAAATGATTTAAATACTAGTTAATTCTATTATCATTAATATTTAATAATATTAAAATATAAATGACATACTTGTCAAAATATTAAAGTTATTAATAATAACTTAAAATATTTTTAAATCACCAATATTCTATTTAAATGATTTTAAAATAATTAAAATCATTTTAAACTATCACCATTAATATTTAAATATTAATGAAATTATTATCAAAATATTAAAAGTCATTAATTATAACTTAAAATATTTCTAAATCATTTTTCTCATTTTTAATTAATTTTAAATCAATAAAACCATTTTTATTTCATTTACTTAATATAATAATTAAATAAATCTATTATTATTAATATTAAATTATTAATAAAATTACTCAAAAATATTAAAAGTTACATGTTATAACTCAAAATATTTTTAAACACTTTATTCTTATTTAAAATGATTTTTATAATATTAAAATGATTTTCTCTAATTTATTTAATACACTAATTAAATAAATTAAATATCATTAATATTCAAATAATTATAAATATTAATGAAAAATATCCCAAATAATTAAAAGTTATTTTTCAGAATTTAAAATGATTTTTAAAACCATTTTTGTAATTTTTAGAATTTATTTTCTATTTTTAATTAATTTCCAGAAAAATCAAAAATTAAAAATATTAGAAACCGTCGCTATAGCCTATAGCGACACTAAGCGTCGTTGTTGGTGTTCTTGAGTCTCAAGAACACTGACAGTCAGTGTTCAAGGGTCAAGGTTTGACCTCGTTTAATTCTCAGCCTAAGCATGTTCTGGGCCATGTTAAACATTGATCATGTAGTGTTTTATGTAGCAGTACATGAATCAATCATCATCCAAGCCGTACAATATCATAGCTTCACAATCCAGAGCTTCAAAGTGGTTGTCAGAAGTTTTCTGGGCTTTCTGGGTTACCCAGACAGCTTCGACTGCCCACTTTGTAATTCAATTTTCTTCCAATTCTGGTTCTTGTATTGATGTTATTAAGGTTCAAAACTATAGTACTAATGTCAAGGAACATTTATATACCATTTTATCAGTCCAACACCATCATAAACTCCAGATCCAATCCGGTCAAAGGCTGTCAGAAGTTTTGTTCACCCTATTTCTGGGTTTTCCAAAAACAGTATCCATGATCGACAGGCCTGGTTTGACCATCCACTACAATCATCACGTTTCATGTTTAAGAAATCTAATAGCATGGATCTATTGTTCATATAACAGTCTATGCCTTCCAAAACATTGTCGATATTTGAAAACAAATTACAGGTTACCCGAAATCGTCGGCTATCGTACCCGGTCAGCGGGTTTTTTGTGTTTATAACTTCAAATCTTGACATCCAATAGCTACGATTCCAGTTCCAGATCAAAGTACTTATGTCAGACTACACATTCAAAGCTTAAAATAACAAAAACAATAAACAGGGAAAGATCTGGAGCCACTGACATATGGTTGTCAGACAACTTTTAGGCTCAAGAACAGTTTTGAAAAACTTCTATTTTTACCAACTTTGATGCTATGGATCTATGATGGATCATCATAGATCATCATAAAACATCCTTTAACATGATTCTAAACACATAAACACACATTTTGACAAAGAATACATGATCAAAGTGTTAGCTAGGGTTTATACCTTTTCTTGAATATGTTTTGATCTTGCCTTATCAATCTATTCTAGATGTTTGAGAGGCTGAACTAATGACTGAAACACTTAATTATTTCGGAGGTTTGGGAGAGAGAAGGAGTTGGTGAGAGCTTGGGTGAAAAATGAGCCAAGTGAATGAATTTTCTCTCTCAAATCTATATATATTATGATATGATGCAAGATCTAATGTTGTTGTCATTTAGAGGCTGATTTGCTGAGATTTTGAAGTCACAAAGTTAATTTGGTTGGTGAACCACTATAGTTGTTGGCCATTTACAAGTTACATAAATTAAAATCCAAAAAGGGCATTTTGGTCTTTTTCCTTCCAATTTTAATGGCATTCTTGACTTTTATCCAAACCCTTAGGGTTTAACCCTAAGGTTCTAACCCTTAGGTTTTAAAACATTACTTTCTAGGATTTTCTAAATTAGAGTTTTAAAATAGAAAATAAAGATTTCAAATATATAATTAAGGTTTTAAATAGAAATTAATATTTCTAAAGTATAATTAGGGTTTCATAATTATATTAACATTTACTAATCACTTTAGGCTTGCTAATTAGGATTAGGGTTTCCTAATTAGGATTTAGGATTTTTGAATTTAAAATTAGGGTTTCACGGCTTTCGATTAGGATTCCTAACTACGCGTTAGGGTTTCAAATCTTGAGATTATGGTTTCTAATCCCTTATTAAGGTTTACAAATTTTT
The DNA here is from genome assembly GCA_020205615.1 of Panax quinquefolius. NCBI lineage: Eukaryota > Viridiplantae > Streptophyta > Magnoliopsida > Apiales > Araliaceae > Panax > Panax quinquefolius. Next base: position 74,858,131 of record CM035172.1, read on the forward strand.
TTACCCTACCCGATCAATCATTGATCAATAATTCTAAACAGTACAAACACGTACTCATTAATATAATTTTTTTTAATTATATTTTCTATCGAATCCCTATTCGGACTTAAGGTTAGGGTTTCTATTCTTCGTTAAGCACAACTCTACTCTTAATTTATTAGTCAATACATAAATTGACCCATTCTCGAGACTCGCTTCACAGATACTCCACACAATATTAATAATCAATATCAATATTAAAATAAAAGAAAAAATTTATTCGTAAAATTTGAATTATTCGAAATCCCGGGTTATCACAAGTTAATGGTTAACTATTGTAGTACTAATGTCATACTATAAGATTCTACAATTAACAGGGTCATACCAGGCACCAAATGTAAGATCTAAGCTCAAGAACAAGCTGTTAGAACGTTTCTGGGCTGCCCAGAATTTTAAGTCATGGTCGATCAACGCTTTTGTTGACCTTAAATCTATCAATCTGTTCATGTATTATGTCGTTTAGACGTCGGGTTTTGTAGAGAAACTAGCAGGGTACATGAATCAATCACTTATAATGTCTAAACATCATCAAGCTGCAAGATCTAAGGCATTAAAACGGTTGTCAGAGTTGTTCTTCATTTCTGGGTTACCCAGAAATGAAGAACAGTTCGTGTAAGCGTATTTGGGCTTCCACAACTTGTGATCTATGTGATGATTTTGTGATCTAAGGATTCCAGGTTGTAGACAACATGTAAGACTACAAATCCATTAAATAAAACCAATAAAACAACAATACAACAAGAAGATAGAAGCCGGTCAACACTTGTCAGACGCTTCATTCTTGATTTTATGGAAATTCCAGAAATCAGTTTCTGTGATCTTTTATACAACTTTGACCAGTCACTACCTTCAGCCTATTTAACATTTAAGTGTTATTAAAGCTTTAATCTGTAGTATATCTACTAGACTACAACATGAATGCAAGAACAAGAACAAAACAACAAAAACCTGACAGATCTGGAGCATTAAAAACTTGTCAGATATTTGGAAAATGATTTACGGGTTACCCAGAATCTCTCATCATGCTTTCAATAATCTAAGCCACCGTGAATAACATGCAATCTAGACATGGAAAGGCTATGATTTTACTTCTATATTACAGTCCTCATACCAAAGAACACGTTTATAACATAAAACACACATAACACTTAAGACAGAAAGATCTAGAGGCTCTGACATTCGTTGTCATACCATAGTTTTAAAATTTTTCCAGATTTTATAAATCATCAAATCCGAGCCTATAGATGTTATGGATATAACATCTATCAATCCAAATCATTTATTAACACCTTATACAACATGATTAAACATCAAAACACCAGATCTAATATAGCATACATGATTGAAATTTTTGCTTAGGGTTTATACCTTCTATAAACAAGTCTTGAATATAGCTTCTGATTTTTGTTATGAATGTTAGTGGGGCTTGTTTTGGGGACTGAAATGCCAAAGGATTTCGTTGGTTTTAGATAGAGATGGTCTTAGATGAGTATTGGTGACCAAATGGGCTAAAATATGAACATTTCTCTCCCTTGATTTATATATATATTGAGTGTAAATGATTTGGCTGGGCTATATGGCTGAGTTGTGTGGTTATCAGTCACATGGGAAATCTTGGTGGTTTACCAACTCAATATTTTGCCAAGATTTGCAAGCAACATAATAAAGAATTGCAAAAGGGCTTTTTGGACATTTGGCTCATGATTTTAATGGCAAACTTGACATCCTATTCTTACCCTTATGGTTTGACCCTTAGGGTTTAACCCTAAGGCTTTAGAATTTTAGTTTCTAGGATTTCCATTTAGGGTTTAAAATAAAAAATTTAGTTTCCAAAAAAAATGTAATTAGAGTTTCTTAATTACAATTAGTTTTCTAATTACATTATACTTGCAAATTAGGTTTAGGTATTCACTAATTAACATTAAACTTGCTTAATTAGCGATTAGGGTTCCTATTTAGCAAATTAAGGTTTCTAATTTAGTAATTAGGGTTTCTAATTACTAATTAGGGTTTTCAAAAATTAGGGTTTCCCTAATTAACAATTATAATTCTAACACTTGTTAATTAATCACATTAACACAATTACAAACAATCTTGAACTCTAATTTGAGTTTTAAATTAGGGTTTCACAATTTAATGTTAGGGTTTGGTCATGATACACCATAATTGACCAATCATTATCAGTCCACACATACAGTACATATTTATAACACTGAAATATAATTAATATTATATTATAATTCTCTTTCCTTATTCCAAATCCAGAATTAGAGTTTGGATTCCATATCTGATTTATCTTGCATAAATATCATTATTAATTAAGTTAAAATAATTAACTTAAATAATCGAACTAAAATTCATATAATAAAATAATTATTACAATAATTCTAATAATCATTCCATATATTATCAAATAATATATAAACATATTTTCATAGAAAATAATTAATAAAAACATTTTTATTATAAAATTAACTATTATAAGAATATAATTTATAATGATCAATGATTCTAAAATAAAATTATTTATAATTATTCATGTACTAAATATATTTTTATTTATCACATAAATACATACGCTTTATCTTGTACAAATCCTCACCTTTAAAATAAAATAAAAAAATTATATGCAAAATTTTTAAATATATAGAAATTATCGGGTTATTACACTTACTCTCCCTTATAAAGATTCCGTCCCCGGAATCACCGTTTTAAAACTTATACATACAAGGCTACATAACATACACAGTCATTGGAAGTAGATCTCGATCATAATTGATCGAACCAATCTTTAACTATTCAACATAAAGCTTGTCTATCTGATTAAACGGAAAATTGATTTCTAATAGAACTCAAATTCCTCCTTCAAAATTTTTTATAAAATAATTTATTATATATATAAGAAAATCATATATAAGAAAATAAAAGTTATATGAATAATATCTGGAGTTGCATCCCCAGCTGCCACAATATCTTGAACGGTCATGTTGAAGACTCTTGTGGTTGATTCTATTGGATTATTTGTTGAAGTTGGTCTTGTTGTCGCCATTATCATGCTGTCTTTTCCCGTATTCGCATTCCTTGCCCCCCCCCCCCCTCTCCTTCTTGGACAACCTTTCACCTTATGCTCCACTGATTCACAAATAAAACACCCACTATACATTATTGGATAGGGACAGTTGGGAGAGATATGTCCCTTCTGCCCACACTTATAACACACAAACTTACTTTAAGACATTCTCCCGAGTTATTCTTTCCGCAATTCTCACACTGCACAACTTCACTACAAAAAATGGGCCTTTAGCAACGATTTTTCGGGCAACGACTTTATAAGTCGTTGCTAAAAGTATATGTTTAGCAACGAAAGTTGTCCTTCGTTGCAGATTCTGTCAGGTTTTCACTTTTTGCAACGAAATTCATAAGTCGTTGCAAAATTTCGTTGCTAATTCAATGGCGGAAAAAAAGTTCGTTAGAAATTCGTTGCAAAATTTTTGGCCACTTGATTTCCCGTCATCGTGGGCAACGAAAGTTTTTTGTTGCTAAAAATGGGGTTTTAGCAACGATTTTTCAGGCAACGACTTTATAAGTCGTTGCTAAAAGTGTATGTTTAGCAACGAAACTTGTCCTTCGTTGCAGATTGTGTCATGCTTTCACTTTTTTGCAACGAAATTCATAAGTCGTTGCAAAATTTGGAAAAAAATTCGTTAGAAATTCGTTGCAAAATTTCTAACCACTTGATTTTCTCCTCATCGTAGCAAACGAAAGTTTTTTTGTTGCTATATTTCGTTGCCTAATATAGACAACATTCATTGGTAATAATATTTATTTTCGTTGCATATTTTATACAACTTTTTGCAACGACTTTTAAAATATTACCTTAAATTACGATAATCCCAATAAGCATGTTTTTGTAAGACCATATTCGGTATTCGGAGAAATGTCAAAAAATATTCGTATTTAGTATTTAAAAATTATGTCCAAATGCAGAACATATTTGAACCTGTAACCTATCATTTGGAACTTTGGTCATTTGACCGCTTGAGCAACACAAGTTATCTATTAATATTTTACAAGGATTAATATTTATATCAAAACATGAGATTTCCCCCATATATTTCTTTCTTCTCCTTCACAAATACCATTAATATAATCTCAGGAAGTTATATACTACTAATAATAATAATAATAATAATAATAATAATAATAACAATAATATTAATAATAATAATAATAGTATTAATAACTATAATAATAATAATAATAATAATAATAATAAATAAATAAAAATAATAACACTATAATTTCGCTTATATATGTCAAATACTTACAAAATTATGATATTTATCTTATTGTTCTTTAATTTATTTATTTTGCCTTGGAATATAGTATAAGTTATTCTTTTCAATTATCTTCTTCTTTTGCAAAGAAATAATTAATGTGCGATCGAACACTTTTTTGATGGAAATTGGTAATGAAATAATTAAATGACATATCGATTATCAAACATGATCAATATATAGAATATTATAACGTAAATTAATAGCCAAGTTAATTAATTAGTTTTTAATATTGGACATTTTAAAATAAGGAATAATTAATGTTATTATTTTCGAAAATCTACTACTTTTTTATTTTGTAAAAAAAAGAATTGATATAATAATTAGCGCTTGTGGAAAAAAAGGAAAAAAAGAAGTCAAATAGGTCTTTCCATACTAACGATCTTATATATCATGTAAAAAAACGACAAATTAGTGTGTTATTATTATAAGATAATATATTTGTATTTCATGCATAAATATTTATATGACTATTTGTTTATAAATATTTATATATATATATATATATATATATTAAAATATTCATAGTTCTGTAGCGTTATATAAATATTCATAGTTACTTTATGTATATTTAGTTTAATGTGGAAATTTTAGATGTGTGTGTGTGTGTATATATATATATATATATATATATATATATATATATATATAGAGAGAGAGAGAGAGAGAGAGAGATGATAATATAATTTATCTAATACACAAAAAATATAATATAAGAAGCAAAAATATCACAAGTAGGTTTTGAACATAAGACCTATGTGTTATTAGGCCATTATGCTACCATTGATCGATTCTAATTTATTAGTTAACTAAACTAACGCCATAACTTGTAGTCTCCAATATTTTTAAATTTATTCTACTGAAACAGAATAAAGTTATTTAAAAATGACTTAATTGAACTCGCAACCTCACATTTGGAATTTGGGTCATATGACCACTAAGCAACATGGGTCAACTATTAATATCTTACAAAGATTAATATATATATCAAAATATGAGATTTCCTCCGTATATTCATTTATTCTCTTTCACTACATACCATAACTAATAATAATAATAATAATAAGAACTCCTTGTTCTGTTCTTCTACAATAAATGACGACAAGTCCTAGCGTTTCCATATCTTCCTCTCTTTATCAAATTAAAACTACTCAACTTTTTTTTACACGGTATAAATAATTTATTTATTTTTTTATTAGAGTTTACATTTAACTGAAAGCAAGCTGACCTCTCCCATCGGTGATCGCCCATCGCCGAGCCTTGCTTTTCAAAGTTTTTTTTAATATACATAATTAATTATTGAAATAACATATACTTGCACTATTTTTTAAAAAAAATTCATCCCTCCCGAAATTAATATCTTGTAAGGATTAATATTTATATCAAAATATAAGATTTCCCCCATATATTCTTTTTCTCTCTCTCGACTACATACCATTAATATTATAATAATAATAATAATAGTAATAATAATAAAAATAATAATAATAATAATAATAATAATAACAATAGCAATATCAATAAAAATAATAATAATAATAATTAAATGAGTTTTAAAGACAAAAACTCAATTAATATGACAGCAATATAGAAATAATATTAATTGTAAAAATAGTAAAACACAATATTTTTGGGTGATACAAAATAACACTATAAAGATAGAGTCCTTCTAGGGGGACCGACCTTTTCCGACCGGGGTAATGACCGTCCGGAAATTATTATTAATTTTTTTTTTGCTTTTGACTACAAAATAATTAATATGATTTATTGGAACTGAAATTTTTATAAAATACAGTGATTTAGGTGTTTTTTTGGATACTCGTAACAAATAGGGTTATATAGTCTGTACAACCCTGTTTTTTACGTGTATCCAAATGACACATAAATCACTCTATTTTGTAAAAATTTAAGTTCCAATAAATCACATTAATTATTTTGTAGTCAAAAGCAAAAAAAAATAATAATAATAAATTCTGGCCAGTCACTACCCCGGTCGGAAAAGGCCGGTCCCCCTAGACTTATTCATAAAGATACTCACAATCAATTTCAATTTCAATTTCAATTTCCTTAAAACAGGATCCATTCTTGTGACGCCTCCAAAATAGGTATACATCACCTATTCTGAGTCGCCAAATACATGGTACAGAACATTAATACAATCTTAATTATACAACAAGAGAGCTGTGAGTTTAAATACAAATACTGTCTTCTAGACAATATCCACTCTCAGAATGAGTCCTCATTACATTTATTGTCACACTATTTAACAGAATAGTGAGGACTACTAGCTAATACTATCATCCAGGACCATCGCTCCGCCCCGACTAAATCCCATTTACGTTCTAATTTTTTGAAGAGAATAGTGAAATAAAGGGTGAGCTCAAATAGCCCAGTAAGAAATATTATGACTAAGATAATGCTGAATAAATTGTCATTAGCCTTAATCAGTGTTAAACTGTTACAATATAACAAACATGAAGTTTAACTGTAGCGGAAACAAGCAATCCATTAGAAGAGTCAAGTAGAGAATAAAATCTACTATCTTCTATAATTTAAAAGGTTTTTCATGACTTTTATCATTTGAGACTCGACTTAATAAATAATCACATCATCGAATCACCCCCGTGACTACGGCCAAGGATATTCTTTAGTATCAACGACCACAATTATCCATGCACTCTTGGCCAAGAATATTTGTGTATTCATTAATGGTCATGATCATGCCAATAACTGTCCATCAATGCACTACGGGCCAATAAGGACTTTTACCACATCATTTGTAACATTACGATCATAATTACACCTAATAATCCTCGGTCATAATCATACCAAGTCCATCTACGCACCACTACAGTATATGATGACTTTCAAAAAATATAAATGTGAGGATGATGACAATGATATAAGAATTCAATAAAACAAGTTCAAGAATTAATTTGTCCAAGAACCAATAACGTCCAAATTGTCAACATGATATCGCTTTGTAGAGTAAAATTCAAGAATGCTCGTAATAATATTTCCATGAAAAGATATTGGATGAAGCGCAATTATCAAGGATATTACACTAATTTCATGGAGTATAGAAGTCAAAACATTAACCAACTGAGTATAATAAAGAATGGAATAACAAAAGAAATCACCATGCATGCGGTACTCAGATAGACAAAGTTATTCCAATGTAATACTAAATAACGAAACTAGGTCGAGGCAAAATTGCACCAAGCGAGGATGTTCCAAATGAATAATAAAGAATGGACTAACAATGTAAATCACCATGCATGCGGTACTTTGCATAAACAAAGTTATTCCAAATGTAATACTAATAAGGGCGGAATCAGTCCTACAGAAAACGCATGCATGTAATATTCCAAATGTAATAATAATAAAGACGGAACTAGTCCCGCCAGAAACGCATGCATGTGATATTCCAATAGAATAATAAAGAGGCAGGAATCAGTCCCTAAAAAAACGCATGAGATAGGATATTCAACAGGATAGTAAAGACGGAATAATGAAGAATGTCACCAAGTATAGGTAGGTGGCAGCGTGTCACAAAGTTATTCCAATGAGAATAATAAAGAATGGAATAACATAAGTTCTCTTCATGAATACAAAAGAATAACACCCCTTACGAGTACAACAAATAATATTCCCTACCTCGAGAAAAGAAGAGTATCGGATATAAAAGTAGTGAAGTAGTAGAACACTTTTCTTCTTTCTCTCTATAGTTTCTCTCTAGAGAGTTTCAATTGAATTCGTAAGAAATAATGAATGAATGAACTTCTATTTATAGAAAAATGGACTGCATAGTAACTAACTCATGAACGGTCCAGATTGGTTTACTTTAATCTGACGGTCCATATTTAAAGCAAAATCTTTTAAATAAAATATAATATATTCTATTTATAATCTAATAAAACGAATAACTTTATAAAAGATTTTACTATGCAAACACTATGCAGCACTATGCAAATACTATGCATAATAAAATATAATATATTCTAATTATTGTCTAATAAAACAGATAACTTTATAAAAGTATTCTGTTTTATATAAAAAGATTTTACTATACAAAATACTATGCAGACACTATGCAACACTATGCATAATAGAATATAATATATTCTATTTATAGAATAACTTTATAAAAGTATTCTATTTTATATAAAAAGATTTTCTGTATTATTACATTAATAATACTAACAAAACTGAGTGACTTATCACGTAAGCATCAATAATTAATACCGTGTGCTACTATACAACCACGCGTATTACTGTACTTTTAACACCGGGTGTTTCAACAGTTAACGGTAAAACTTCCGCCGTTATTTTCATAAATTATTTTTGTTGTTTTCTCAATCCGACAATAATTCTGTTGTGGGATCCACCAATGATTGTGTCGTTGTACGAATATTCCCTGTTAAAACGAATATTTCCCGACCAATCGAATATTATATAACAACTTGCGTACTTTGGAAAATTTATAAATATTACCCACAACTATAACATTATATCAATTTCACTCCATAATATTCAAAAATAATATTTATAGAAAATTCATCTTTATTCAAAAAGTTGGGGTTTTACAATCTCCCCTTCTTATGAAATTTTCCCTCGAAATTAGGGTACGATACTGGTATGTCAAGAGGTAAGGATACCTTGATTTCATTTCAGATTCTAACTCCCAAGTCATTTCCTCAACATCGTGGTTTCTCCACAAAACTTTGACTTGAGGTATAACCTTGGTGCGTAGAATATGTTCCTTCTTATCAAAGATTTGAATAGGAACCTCTTCATACGTCAAATCTTCCGCTATTTCGTCCGGTTCTAACTCAATAATGTGGTTCGGGTCTTCCACATATTTACGTAGCATGGATATGTGAAAAATGTTATGAACACGAGACATACTTGGCGGTAAAATAAGTCTATAGGCCACAGTTCCTACTCGATCGAGGATTAAAAATGGGCTGATGAATCGAGGATTGAGCTTTCCTCTCTTTCCAAATCTCGTAACTCCTTTCCATGGAGCAACACGTAACAACACATGATCTCCTATATCGAATTCCACATCCTTTCGATGAAGATCAGCATAACTCTTTTGTCGATCTTGTGAGGTTTTTATACGTTGCCGGATTGTTTGAATCTTTTCAGTAGTCATACGTACCAACTCCAATCCCAACAACGTTGCTTCTCCCACCTCATCCCAGCATACTGGAGAATGACACTTTATTCCATACAACGCTTCGAATGGAGCCATGCCAATACTTGCTTGATAACTGTTGTTGTAGGAAAACTCCACCAATGGTAAGAACTTGTCCCAACTTCCCTTGAAATCAAGGACACATAGTCTTAATAGATCTTCAAGAGTTTGAATAGTCCTCTCCGATCGTTCGTCTTCCCGAGGATGATATGCCAAGCTAAATTGTAAATCTGTGCCCATAGCTTTCTGCAAACTAACCCAAAATCGTGAAGTGAATCTTGGGTCTCGATCAGAAACTATGGATACTGGCATACCATGCAGTCTTACAATCTCGTTTATATATATCTGAAGCAAGATGTTCAAGTGTATAAGTTTCTCGTGACGCAGAAGAAATGAGCAGACTTGGTCAATCTATCAACAAAGACCCAAATCACATCTATACCTTGAGAAACCTTAGGAAAGACCCAGAATAAAATCCATGGTAATGTGCTCCCACTTCCATCCTGGAATTTCAAGTGGTTGCAACGGACCTTTTGGTACTTGATGTTCGCTTGACTCGTTGACACGTTAGACACCTTGAGATAAACAACGCTATATCTCTCTTCATATTGCCCCACCAAAATGTATGTCGAAGATCATGATACATTTTGGTACTCCTGTGATGGATTGCAAGCGGTGTGTTATGCGCCTCCATCATGATTTTATACTTTAAATCGTGGTCGTTAGGAACACAAAGTCCGGAGTTGACTCAAGTATTCCTTCTTCATCGATTCTTGCTTGGCAAGATAAGCACCTTCTTGCACTTTCTTCCTCATACGCATCGCCTTCGTGTCCGTAGCTTCGAGCAAAACTTTAACTTTATCAATTAAAGTCGGTTCTACTCGTGATATTCGCCATCATCACATGGGTCCCCTGAGTCTTTAACTCTATCTCCATCCTTTGCAAGTCATACAAAATGGGCCTTTGTGTTGACAATATCGCACTCAGATTTCAGATATGATCTTCTACTCAACGCGTACCTACCACATTCGCTTTTCGGGATGGTATTGGATGGTATGATCATAATCTTTTCAGTTCAAGCCAACGTCGTTGTCGCATGTTGAGTTCCTTTTGAGTGAAGAAATATTTGAGGCTTTTATGATCCGTAAAGATCTCCACTTTCTCCCCATACAAGTAATGCCTCCAAATTTTAAGTGCGAAGACAACAGCTGCTAACTCTAGGTCATGAGTAGGATAATTCCTCTCATATTCTTTGAGTTATCGTGAAGCATAGGCTATGACTTTCCAATGTTGCATGAGAACACATCCTAACCCTTTGCCCGAAGCATCACTGTAGATGACAAATCCCTCCGAACCAGATGGTATTGTCAGAACAGGTGCTGAAATGAGTCTCCTCTTGAGTTCTTGAAAATTCTTCTCACATTCCTCGCTCCAACCGAACTTTGTATCTTTCCGAGTCAGCTGAGTTAGTGGAGTAGCGATTCGAGAAAACCCTTCTAAGAATCTCCGATAATAACCAGCTAAGCCGAGAAAGCTACGTACTTCGGTCACTGATTTAGGTTGCTCCCAATTTTGAATAGCTTCAATTTTTGCTGGGTCAACAGATATTCCATGACTTGATACCACGTGCCCAAGGAATGCTACTTCCTCAAGCCAGAACTCGTATTTCTTCAACTTGGCATAAAGCTTGTATTCACAAAGCTTTTGGAGTATCAGCCTCAAGTGTTGCTCATGATCTTCATGGCTTTTGGAATAAATAAGGATGTCATCAATAAAGACGACCACAAAGTGATCCAAATATTCCTTGAATACTCGGTTCATCATATCCATGAAGGCATCAGGAGCATTAGTCAATCCAAAGGACATGACTAGGAATTCATAATGCCTGTACCGAGTTCTGAAAGCCGTCTTTGGAATTTCATCGGTTCTAATCTTCAATTGGTGATATCCGGAACGAAGATCAATCTTTGAAAAGAATTTGGCTCCTTGCAACCGGGTCAAACAGTCATCAATACGTGGCAATGGGTACCTATTTTTGATGGTGACATGATTCAACTCCGATAATCAATACAAAGTCGCATACACCCATCTTTCTTCTTCACGAAAGTAACAGAGCACCCCAAGGAGAAGTACTAGGATGAATAAAGACAATGTCTAACAATTCCTCAGAATGAAGTCTTTAACTCACGAAGTTCAATAGGAGCCATTCAATATGGGGCTTTTGAAATGGGTTTTGTACCGGGTTCAAGGTCGATACAAAATTCAATTTCACGCCCGGGGTAGGTAGGGAAGTTCTTCGGGGAATACGTCGGAAATTCATTAACAATAGAAATATCATTCAAAGCGACGTATTTTTGTTTAGATCATGCGACGGGATAAGAAAGCTTGACATCCGTTTTTCAATAAACGAATAGTTTTATGGCCTGAGATGACCGTGATTGATTTTAATGGTTTGGTCGCTTGAATTTGCATAATAGGTTGATTAGGAATATGAAAGCTAACAACCTTACGAAAACAATCAATTTTAACATGATGAGTAGTTAACCAATCAATCCCTAGAATCACATCAAATGCAAGTATTTTTAATGAAATAAGATCGACAGGTAATGTGAGGGTACCAATTTGAACCAAATAAGACTTATAAACAGTGGATGTAATGAAGGTTTCTCCCAACGGAGTTTCTACAGATAAGTCAAAGTCTAATTTCTCCGGAGTCAAATTTAATCGTTGAGCGCAAGTAGGAGAAATAAAAGAATGGGTAGAACCGGTATCAAATAAGGTATAGACTTCGCTAGAGTTTATGATAAGCTTACCCGTGATGACCTCATTCAGGTTCCTTACTTTCTGGGAGGTCACAACAAACGCTCTCCCTTGCACTACCGGCTTTGACTTTTCTGGGATGGCCTTTGGTGCCTCCATCCTGGTTGAACTTGTCTTCGGTGAACGATAAAATTGGGCTAGGTGACCTTCTCTTCCACAATTATAACATGCTTTGACTAAGCATCGCAGATTTGGACCGATGTGTCCTCCCTCCGCATTTGAAGCATATGATAGGTGGTCGTTCTCCTTCCTTAACAACAGTCTTTGGTCGACGTCCTTCCATCATTATTGAATCTCCTTTTCTTGAAATGTCTATTTTTACTGTCTTGGCCATGATTACCACCGAAGTGGTTACCATTTTGGCATGTTGATTCCCTCCACGTTTGTTGTCACCGTTTCGATGACTGATACCACTGGTATTTTCATGATGTTAGCTGCTTTCTCTAGGTTGCGTTGACTCGTTACCGTGCTCCAATAACTGAGCCCTATTTACAACATCTGAGTATAAACACAATTTATGAGAAATAAGATATTGACGTATCTCCGGTTTCAAACCTCTTAAAAACATTCGCGTCATTCGCTCCTCATTATCGACCAAATGGGATGCAAACCGGGATAACTCCGTAAATTTAGCCTCGTATTGCGACACGGTCATATTGTTTTGTTCCAATTTGATAAACTCCACTTCTATCATGTGACGAATACTCTCGGGAAAGTACTTGTCGTTGAATAGCTCTTGGAACTTCTCCCAAGACATCAAGAAAGGCCAGTCAGTATGCTTTTCTGATTCCCACCAATGTCTGCTTTCACGCAACATGAAGGTGGCGAAGGGAACCTTTTGCTCCTCGGAGCATCCTAAGAAATCAAATATCTTGGTGATCTGCTTTATCCATTCTTCCACCTTAAGTGCTTTTAGCTCTCCAATAAACTCCGGTGGTCCCAGTTCTTGAACTCATTTTAAAGTGATCGTCGAGAGTTTCCAAAGTGTTTCCACCTACATTTTGGACGGAGCCGCTCTCACCGATGTTGCATGAATTGCATAAAGCCCTCGATCAATCCATCATTCATCATTTGCTCGGTGTTGTTGTTTGCATAAGGATTGTCGCCTTCACGATGCACATTCTCCTGATTATTGATATGTGGAGACTCAACGGTCTCTTGTGCTCCATTGCTATTCTCAACATTCTCGGATGTCATTTTCAGATACTGCCACAAAAGAAAGGTTAATTAATATATAACTTAGGTGACCAATTAAATACCAAATAAACTTAGGTAGGTCATACTAGTGAAGGAATTCCCCGTCTCTCCCCTCCTAGTTCTAGTCTCACATCTTAGCTAGTGATCATATCCCTAAGCTTTGATATAACCTGTGATGCCCCCAAAATAGGTATACATTGTAAGACCCCGAAATTTTTAAATAAAAAGGAATTTCCTTTATTTATTATTTTGAAATAGTAAGGGTTGATTTGATTAATGTGGATAGTTAAGGGTTAAATACGCAAATATTTCAAAATAAGCAAGTGGTTATAAAATATTCATTATTGTCGGGGAATATTCGTTTGGTCGTGGAATATTCGCATCTTTTGGGAATATTAAATGCACAGTAGCGACCAGCCCATGTGTGGACCCCATAACCGGAAAAGCGATTGGATGAAGAAACGACAAATATAAGTTGTTTTTAAATAACTACAGAAGTTATTCAAGTATTATCTTGTTGGAATACCCCGGTGGTTAAAACACATGAATACGCGTTGTCAAGACAAGAAGATACTGTATTGCACCAATTATTGATTCTTACGTGAAGAAGGCACTACTCAATAATGGTTCTGTGAATTCTTTATTCGAAGATTTTATCGAGTTAATAATTGTTTGCGTTGATATTTTATATTCTTTGTTGTTTCAATAATTGTCATTACACAAGATTTTTCATTATCGAAGCTAATAATTCATATTATCTCGAATAATATTATTAGATAACATTATTGGCAATGTCTAGAAAGTTCTGCTCTAAGGAGAGGTTTGGTCACCTAATCGCGCTGCCAAGAAGAAGAAATTTTATTCGAAAGCCCCTCTTTTCCAGGAACCAAACTGGTTGTCAATATTGTGATTCGTAATATTATTTGTGAATAATTAATTATTGATTTATATGATGAGAAAATATTGATTTTATGTGGATATAGATGGAGAAAATTTTAAAATGACAATTGTTGAAAATTAATATTTTATCTTTTCTAATAAAATAATTCATTTAAATATATTATTTTAATAATATATTAACGGTGATATTTTTACAACGAATGTGGGATATATGAGTATACGAGGAGGAAGAGTATTTTTGTTGCAATAAATGTTTAAAACATGTTAAACATGCTCTCGGTGGACCCCATTTATTGATCGAAATCGATTATACACTGTGTAAAATCGCTTGCTTTGATGGATTTGGTCAATTTCTGTTTGGAATTTGGAAAAACTTTCTTCTGTAAAGTTGTAGAGAATTGAATTTCCTATAAAACTCTGCGAGATTTGAATTTTCTGCTGAAAGGGCTATTTATTATGAATTATTGAAGTTAGGATTAATTGATTATCATTTTTGGAGTTTTAAGTAAGTTTTGCATGAAAACGTTTTTGTCACTTATGGGACATATGTTAGTGGTTGATTTCAGCTGATGGTGTGCATAGGAAGATGTGGAAAAATAATATTATTAATATATTAAATTTTCGCTTTGGTGTTTAAGCATTTTCCTATAAATAGGTGTTTAGGTTAGAATTGAAAATCACACCGTAAACCGAAGTTTTCTCTCTATATTATCGAGCGTATTCTTGTGAGTATTTTGAGTATACTTTGAGTATTGCTATACGGTGCAAGTCCAAGTCATAGCCTATATCCCAAGTGTTTCATTTGAAATCTTCGATCTTTCGAGGTAAGGGATGTTATTTTCTTCTCAAATGATATTATTTCTTCAATATCATTATCTTTGAAATGTTGATCTGAAGTTCTTATCAAATTTGGAACTTTTTCATGTCGGGTTACTATTCATGAGTTACTATTCATGAGTTACTATTCACGAGTTACTATTCAGCGAGTTACTATTCACGAGTTACTATTCACGAGTACTATTCATGAAGCGTGAAGATGTTTTTATGGAATTTCTATCTTTTGGTGTCTGAGTTACTTATTCACGATATCAAGACTATTCACGATATCTGACTATTCACGATACTAGTGATTATTCAATAGAAAAATAAAATTTCTTCTTTCGTCCAAAACATCTATTCTCGGATACTAACTCGATTGTATCCATGTTTTGATCACTCTTGAATTTTACACCACTATGATTATTTTTGAGGTATTTTTGGACGTGGATAAAACCAAGTCACGAATCCTTAATCCTTGTCATTTTGTTTCTTTGGATTCGTTTCTTTAAAAAATATTTTTTCATCATCCTCGGTCTTAAATGATGATATTATGGAATATCTTTGGCTGTAGTGAAAGTGCAAAGATGAATGATTTCTTAAGAATATCTTTGGCACGTAGTGCAAAGATGAATGATTTCTGAAGAATATCTTTGGCCCAGTAGTGCAAAAGATGAATGTGTGTTTAAATGAAACATGACTAATGATGAATATCTTTGGCCTGTAGTGCAAAGATGAATATTTGATTCGGATGTATATTGATTGATGTTACAGGATAAAAGATAGACGATGAACTTTTAAATTCATACATAGTAAGATAGTAGTTTGCATTCTCTACTTAACTCTTCTAATGAATTATTATTTCCATTATGAATATTGATTTAAAATTTGTTGTCTATTGTATTCTATTATATTTTTTCCTCGTTGAAGACTAACGACAATTTGTTGTATATTATCTTAGTCATAATATTCTTTTCTTGAGCTAGTTGAGCTCACCCTTTTCCTTTTGTTCCATTTTTCTCGGGGAGGCGAGAATATAGCGAAAGTACGTAGTCGGGGTATGGAATGAAGGTTTTAGAAAGGATTGTTTAGTAGTCCTCACCATTTTTGTAAAATAATGTATCAATAAATGTGATGAGGATTTATTTGAGTATAGATATTGTTCAGAAGATAATATTTGTATTCAAACTCACAGCTTTTATTGTTGTAATAATAAAGTTGTAGTTGTTTTGTTTCACCATGTATTACATAACTCGTAATAGGTGATGTATACCTATTTTGGGGCGCCATATACATCACCTATTACGAGTTGCCAAATGCATGGTACGTAACATAAATACAATCTTAATTATAAAATAAGAGAGTCGTGAGTTTAAATACAAATCATGTGAGACCCAGATTTTATTAATAAAGATTTAAATTTGGTGAAATAATTTTTTAATATTATGGTGTGAATTTGAGATAATATTATAGTTGTGGGTAGTATTTATAAATTTTGCAAAGTATGCAAGTGGTTATATTATATTCGATTGGTCGGGGAATATTCGGTTTAGCGGGGAATATTAGTACATAACTACCAATCATTGGTGGACCCATCAATGGAATTATTGTCGGATTGACGAGAAAACGACAAAATATTTTATTGAAATAACGGCGGAAGTTTTACCGTGGTTCTTTGTTGAACTACTCAGTAGTAAAAAGTAAAAGAATACGTGTGGTTGCATAGCATCACTACCGGTATTGATTATTGATGCTTATGTGAGAAGTCACTTCGCTTTGATACCATTATTGTCGATTAATAATATGAATTATTATAGCGATAATAACGCTTTGTTTTATTCAGTATTATTAACGTAATAAAATGCGAAACATCTTTTATATAAAATAGAATACTTTTATTAAAGTTATTCTATAAATAGAATATATTATATTTTATTATGCATAGTGTTGCATAGTGTTTTGCATAGTGTTTGCATAGTAAAATATATTTTATATAAATAGAATATATTATATTTTATTTAAAAGATTTTCTTAAATATGGACCGTCGATTAAAGTAAATCAATACAGACCGTTCATGGATTGGTTACTATGCATTCCATTTTCCTATAAATAGAAGCTCATTCCTTCATTATTTTCTTACTTAATTCATTGAAACTCTAGAGAGAAATTATAGAGAAGCTATAAAGAGAAAATTATAGAAAGAAGAAGAGTATTCTCGCTACTTCACTATTTCTATATTCGGTTTTTTACGGTAAAGGGTGTTATTCTTTCTTCAAGAGAACTTACATTATTCCATTCATTATTATTCATTGAATAACTTTTGTAAAAGTGGCATACCCCTATACATAACTTTGTATCTGTGATATTCTATACTTGGTGAAATCTTATGTTATTCCATTGCTTATTATTCATTGGAATAACTCAGATATGATTTACCCTATACTTGGTGACATTCTTCTATTATTTCATTTGGAACATCACGTCACATGTGTTTTACACACGGACCTGGTTCCGCTTTTTATTATCTCGTTGGAACATCCTCGTCATCTATTTGTGTTTTACACAGGACTGGTTAAAATCTTTATCATTCTCGCTGAATATCCTATCTGTGTTTTACATCGGATCTGGTTCATCTTTATTATTCTGTTGGAACATCACATCGATTGTGAATTTCACTAACCTGGTTCGTTATTATTATTATTACGTTGGAATAACACATCATCACAATCTGCATGCGTGGTGATTTCTTTTGTTATTCCATTCTTTATTATACCGGTTAGTTAAAACTTTGACTTACTGCTCCATGAAATTAGTAGAATATCCTTGATATTTTGCGTCATCCAAAGATTCTTTCATGGAAATATTCTTACGATCATTCTTGAATTTTACTTACGAAAGCGATATCATGTCGCCAATTTGGACGTTAATAATTCATGGATTAAATAATTCTTGAACTTGTTTTATTGAATTATTATGTCATTGTCATCATCCTCATGTTATATTATGTTATCTTTCGCTTACGCATAGATGAACTATGATTATGACGAGGATCATTCGGTATAATCATGACTTGATATAAATGATGTGACAAAAGTCCTCGAAATTGGCCTTTGTAATGCAGTGATGGATAGTTTTTGGTATGACATGACTGGGGTGATTCGGTATAGTCATGACCATTGATAATTTGATGAAAATCCTGGACAGTGAGTACGGGGATGATTAGATGTGGTGGTTTATTTATTGTTTGAGTCTCGCCGATAAAATTGATGAAAACTTTTAAAACCTAAAAGATAGTAGACTTTATTCTCTACTTGACTCTTTTAATGGATTGCTTATTCACGCAGTTAAACTGGTTGTTTATTGTATTTTATCGTTTAGTTTAACATTGAAGGCTAATGATAATTTATTACGCATTATCTTAGTCATAATATTTCTTCTTTGGGCTAGTTGAGCTCACCCTTTCTTTCACCTGTTTCTCTTGAGAAATGAGAACATAATGGGGACGAAGTCTGGGAACGAAGTAATGGTCCGGAGGATAGCTTTAGTAGTCCTCACTATTCGTGAAATAGTGTGATAATAGTTGTAATGAGGACTCCTTTTGAGTTTGTATAATATCTAGTAGACAATATTTGTATTCAAACTCACGCTTTATGTCGTATTGTACACGATGATTATATTAGTAAGTTGTATTTGAATTTATGTACCATGTAAGTGGCGACCCAAGATGGGTGACGTATACCTAATTTTGGGGCGTCACACAAATATTGTCTTTCTGCATAATATCCACTCTCGTAATGAGTCCTCATTACATTTATTGTCACACTATTTAATGTAATAGTGAGGACTACTAGTTAATACTATCATCTGGACCATCACTCCGTTCCCCGACTCGTCCCAGCTATGTTCTTATTTCCTGAAGAGACTAGTGAAAGAAAGGGTGAGCTCAACTAGCCTAGTAAGAAATATTATGACTAAGATAATGCGTAATAAATTATCATTAGCCTTAAACAAATGTTAAACCGATACAATATAACAAACAACAAGTTTAATCAGATTTAAACAAGCAATCCATTTAGAAGAGTCGCAGAGAATAAAATCTACTATCTTCTATGATTTAAAAGGTTTTTCATGACTTTTATCATTGCGAGACTCACTTAATAAATAATCCACATCATCGAATCACCCCCGCACTACGTACCAAAGATATTCTTTAGTATCACGACCACAATTATCCATGCATCATCGCCAAGAATATTTGTGTATTCATTAATGGTCATGATCATGCCAACAATCGTCCATCAATGCACTACGAGCCAATGAGGACTTTTACCACATCATTTGTAACATTACGGCCATGATTACATCGAATAATCCTCGGTCATAATCATACCAAGTCCATCTATGCACTACTGCCATGTAGATGACTTTCAAAAAATATAAATATGAGGATGATGACAATGATATAAGAATTCAATAAAACAAGTTCAAGAATTAATTTGTCCAAGAACCAATAATGTCCAAATTGTCAATACGACATCGCTTTTATAGAGTAAAATTCAAGAATGCTTAGAAGAATATTTTCATGAAAAATACCGGATGAAGCGCAATTATCAAGGATATTCCACTAATTTCATGGAGTATAGAAGTCAAAACTTTAACCAACCGAGTATAATAAAGAATGGAATAACAAAAGAAATCACCATGCATGCGGTGATCAGACAGACAAAGTTATTCCAATGTAATACTAAATAACTAAACTAGGTTAAAGTAAATTCAAGACCGGCTGTGATGTTCCAAGAGAATAATAAAGAATGGAATAACAACAGTAAATCACCATGCATGCAGATTGCCGCGAGTATTAAAGTTATTCCAACAGTAATACTAATAAGGATTTTAATCAGTCCCCCAGAAACGCACGCATGTGATATTCCAAATGTAATAATAATAAAGAAGGAACTAGGTCCCACAGAAACACACACAGCACAAGATATTCCAACAAAATAATAAAGACGAAATCAGTCCTACAGAAACGTCATGATAGATAGGATATTCCAAATGTAATAGTAAAGATTTTAATAATGTAAGAATGTCACCAAGTATAGGTAGTGGCAGCGTACAAAGTTATTCCAATGTAATAATAAAGAATGGAATAACATAAGTTCTCTTCATGAATACAAAAGAATAACACCCTTACTTAGTACAACAAATAATATTCCCTACCTTGAAAGAAGAGTATCGGATATAAAAGTAAAGTGAAGAAAGAACACTTTTCTTCTTTCTCTCTATAGTTTCTCTATCTAGAGTTTCAAAGAATTGAATTAAGAAATAATGAATGAATGAGCTTCTATTTATAGAAAAATAGTACGATAGTAACTAACTCATTTAACGGTCCAAATTGGTTACTTTAATCGACAAATCCATATTTAAAGCAAAATCTTTTAAATAAAATATAATATATTCTATTTATAATCTAATAAAACGAATAACTTTATAAAAGATTTTACTATGCAAACACTATGCACGCACTACGCAAATACTATGCAGCACTTATGCAAATACTATGCATAATAAAATATAATATATTCTAATTATTATCTAATAAAAATGTATAACTTTATAAAAGTATTCATTTAATATAAAAGATTTTACTACGAAAAAATACTATGCAACACTATGCATAATAGAATATAATATATTCTATTTATAGAATAATTTTATAAAAGTATTCATTTTTATATAAAAGATTTCATTGATTATTACATTAATAATACTAACAAAACCTGAGTGACTTATCACGTAAGCATCAATAATTAATACCGTAGTGCTACTATGCAACCACGCCAGACATCGCATTCTTTAACACCTGTGTGTTTCAACGCTTAACAGTAAAACTTCCGCCGTTATTTTCATAAAGTATTTTTGTCGTTTTATCAATTCGACAATAATTCCGTTAATGGGGTCCACTAATGATTGTGCCGTTGCATACTAATATTCTCTCGTTAAAACGAATATTTCCCGACCAATCGAATATTATATAACAACTTGCATACTTTGCAAAATTTATAAATATTACCCACAACTATAACATTATATCAATTTCAGTCCATAATATTCAAAAATAATATTTATAGAAAATTCATCTTTATTCAAAAAATTGGGGTTTTACAATTCCACCCTCTATAGCATGGAGCACCCATCATGCATTAATATGAATTTAATTTAAGAGAATCAGTGGAGATTCATGCATTAATGCATTTAATTTAAGAGAATTGATATTTTTATAAATAAAAAATGATAATTTTACAAGGTCTTTTTTAATATGAATAATAATCGGACCCCACCACAATCGTGTGAAAGATAATTTATAAAAATGTCAAATTTTATTTATAAAAATATCAATTTTCTAATTTAATAGTGCAATCCAATAATGCTTAAAATGCACCCACTTACCATTGGGAAAAATATACTACTTTAAATGCATACCATACCTGCTGTAATCTTTTTATTTATTTATATATTATTATTATTATTATTATTATTATTATTGTTATTGTTGTTGTTGTTATTATAATTTTATTATTATTATTATTATTTTAATTATTATTATTATTATTATTATTATTGTTATTAGTACTATTATAATTATTATTATTGTTATTATTATCACTACTCCTATGGGTTATTGGGTCATTAAGCTACCAATGAGCCATTCTAATTTATTAGTTAACTAAACTCATCGCCATAACTATTGCATATTTTTTTTATATATGACTAGTGATATTATATAAATATTTATAAATAATAAAAATATGGCATTTAATACTAAGGATATTACGCACAAATTATGTAAAAAAATAGATTATTTAATATAAGTAAATATTTAACTTGAGATTACATAAAATAATAAGAACTTTTATTGTTAGATTTAGAGGGAGTAACTTAAATCATGAACATATTTTTAAGTCAAAATAAAATATAAAAAGAAGAATAGTAATGGTATACCCTCAACTATTCCTAGTTCTCCTTTTACCTTTTTTTTCAAATATATTATAAAATTAAATTATAATACTATCATTCTAAGAGAAAACATAAAAGATGAAGAAAAATTTATTATGTTTTATGAAATAAAATAGAATAAATTTATTTAAAATGACTTATAAGTCATTCCTAATAAGTTAGTTTGACCCATATTAATGTAATATCAATTTTATCCCTATTTTATTTTATTTTTTTAAAAAAAATGAATTTGTAAAAAAGAAGAGTAAGATGCAACGTCACTTTAATTGGCGTTAGAATTTTATTTTTATTTTTTTATAGTTGAAGTCTTATATACTCCTTCATTTCCAACGCCGATGACAGATAATAAACATAAAAAATATTAAAAAATATTGATGTTTGTAAACAAGTACAAGAGATCAAAGAAATAAATAAAAAAAGAGATTCCAATGTCAGTTAAAATGATGTTACATCTTACTATTCTTTTTTACAAATTTGCTTTATAAATTTTTTTTAAAAAGTTACAATACCGGTTAGTTTGACATTGGATTACATTTGTTTTTCAAATTTCTTTAAAAAAATAAAATCATTTTAAAAAAAATTAAGATAATTTTTTAAATGATTTGTTACACTAAAAGTGTTTACTTTAATTATGAATTTAATTTCATAATTAGTGGAGGAATTTTTTTATACATATTATAAATGTAAAAATATCTAAGTTTGATTAATAATAAAATGAAAAATAAAAATAAATAATAAGTAAAAATAATATGTGGGATTTTGGATTGAATCAACAGCATGTGATGCGGCTAAGCTCCTTTAATTTAATTTTATTTTTTTTATGTTTTCAAAGGACCAGGAAGCTTGGTGTGATAGAAGTTTTCTGTATATATAGATACACCTACCTTATGCTGGAAACAAAAAAGAGAGCAGCAGAGGCGGGAGAGAGAGGAAAAGAAAACTCTAATCGACTCACTGAAAGAACGAAGATCGAGGATAAGATATGAAGAGAAGCTCTATTCCTACTTCGTTGCAAAACTGAAGGTAAAAATCTCTTTCCGTACCCTCTATGTTCATAGTTTTGTAACGTAAAAATTGAGGGAAAAATTTCTTTTACTTGTTAATTTTTTTAGCCCAATTTGAAGATTTGGGTGGTGATTAACCGATTATTTATTTGTGATATGCTGGATTGAAATCAATTGTTAATTTTTGAGCTCAATTTGAAGAATTGCGTGGTGATTCATCTAGTTCTTTAATTGATAATATGGATTTAGGGTTTTCATGTGCCATTACTCTCTTTCGTCTTAGGGTTTTAATTGTTTTGGGAAATCACAGCTACCAATTAGAGGGGGTAATTTAAGTAAGAACATAGACAAATTTAGGGCTTACAATTTCGAATCTAAGGTACAAAAACTAACTCTTTTTAATCTTTTGTTCAATGAAAACATATAAAGGTTGTTTTTATTTAAACCCAATTGGATGTTAAATGTATTTGCTAATAATGTAAGAGGATGAAGGTATCTAATTAGTCGCTGATAAGTAATCTGAGATTTCTAGTCATTCAGTACATCATGTATTTGGATGCTTTAAGCATATTGTCTTGACTTTTTATTCGTGTTCTGTTCAGTTGGGAAATTCTGTGTTTTTAAATTAGTTTTATTTTTTTGTGTATGTGTATTTATATATATATATATATATATATATATATATAATATTGAGGATGGCTTGGTATTGAATTGACTTGGGCAATTTTTTTTAAAGTTTTTGTTCAATTAGTCAGTTATTCTTTATAATACTGAGTTGAGTATGGGTATATGAACAAGTAGTGGTTCCTTATGTATCATTTAGAACAATTGAATATTAATATATGAACAATCAGTGTCCATTGTGTGAACAAAATATGTGTTATATCTTTTTCTTCACTTTTGGCAAGTTTGGGTGTTATGTCCCCTGTACTGAATAATTATTTTTTCTCTTTTATTGTGTTTTGTGAAGCTTTCTCCCCATTGATGCTAGTAACTAAATTCTAATTGCAGTGTTACATATATTTTCAGAATGTTCTACGAGTAGATCTCTATTACCTACATCCTGTATATACACTTGAAGAAGGGGGTATAATAAAACTAAATAATGATAGAGATTAACTAAAGCATTCACATGCACAAAAACATTGTACAATTACGGAGTAAGTTATTGCTGAACTACAAGCCTCCGCCTCCTCCTGTTCATGCAGATGTTGTTCCAATGCGGGCAGAAGCAGATCCTATTGCTGAACCAGTTAAGAAGAAGATTGTGCGAGTACCAATAGCTAGATGTGGCCTGGCATCCAAGGGGCAAAAAATTTCACTCCAGACTAATTACTTCAAAGTGAATGTGACCAATGTTAATGGGCACTTCTTCCATTACAGTGTAAGTTTTAACCTGACTATCAACACCTTCAGGGCTTTAACTTATCTTGTTGAGTTGTACAACTTATTTTGCTCATTCTGTTTGAGTTTGTGTATCAAAACTATGAATGTGTTGTCATAGATTGTACTATATGCAATTGAACTATTAGATTGTACTATATGCAATTGAACAATTAGAATTATGTTTTTATATTTTTTTGTGTTGTGAAAGTTCAAATTTAGACGTGTCTAGTAATGCTTCTTAAATTATGTGCGTTGCAGCTCTCGTTTCAAGATGACAATCAAAATGGGACTGAGGAGTAACTGACCTTTATTTTGCTGCATAACTTTGAATTTGGAGGTGTTTGGTTAGGCTTAATTTGGGGTTTCAGTTTGATCTCTTTGTTACTCGATTGTAGCACTTTTTTTCAATATAACAAAATTAAAAAAAAAAAGTTGTAATGTTTTGTATGATCAAATTTTTTAGTCAATATTCTTCCTGTATTTTGTGTTTCTCTTATAATGAAAGTTAAGTTCCGTATCTTGAATTTTATAGGAATTGGGTTATGTTTAGTTTCATATGTTATGTATAATTTTTTTTCTTTTTGTACAAAAACATCTTGGTCAGTTAGTGTAGTGCTACATGAGATGGCCAAAAGTATTGTTATATACTTCTTCGAAGATTAATTATTCCTTTGTCATTTGAATTTGGCTTCAAAAGGATATTTGTCTTAACTAGATATGTTTTTGACTGATTTCAGAGTCGTACTGATCGTATTGTTTTCAAACTTTTTGGAAAAGATCCTAGTGAATTTCCTCGTCTTGCGAAGTCAAGTATGTCAATATTTATGGGAAGCTAACCTATTTGACCGAGGTTTTATGATCTCCTTCAGTGAATGTATGATGCTATCAAATTTATAACTTTTTCAGATTCTGGACTGGTTAAAGCATAGTCCAACGGATATTGAAAGCTACATCAGACCTGGCTGTATCATATTATCAGTATACCTTTGAATGGAAAATTCCAAATGGGAGGAGGTAAGTTTTGCATCACTTCTAGAATGTAGATTTCTATTTCTGAAAAACCAAACTGAGGTTAATATTGAGCTTGATGCTAAATACATCTTGGGGTGAATATTTATTCTATCATATAAACTGTAATATATGCTAGTTTTTGACAGTCACAGATAATGTGACAATGTTCTTTCTTATCTATACGTTTTTTCCACCTTATAATGTCTTGGTAGTCATGGTTTTTGTATAATCTGTTACGTTTCAGGTTCATGAAGGAAGAAGATTTCATTCACGGAGCACCTAAATATGAAATGACACTAGTCAGATTTATAGCTTCACCTATACTTCCAACTCCCCATTTATTTTCTTGTTCTTTTCCTATTCTGTCTCAAAATTTGGAGAATGTGCATACATAAAACTTTTTAAATTATAAGTGGCCTAGGATTTTAGCTGTATGTTATAAATGGGCAAGCACCGGTGGAAGCATGATGTAGATGATTTTTATAGGAATGAACTATTACTGGCCAACAAATATTGATTATGAAACTGATGCTTTTATACTGTGGTGCATCGTGTACTCAAAAACTCAGTTTTTGGATTGTGATGGGTGATAATCGCAACAACGGCTATGATTCGCATGTATGGTATGTAGTCTCAATCTTCAGCTCATAAATGCTTTTCACAAGATATTATTTTTCAAGTATTTTTGCATGCTTTTTGAAGATAACCCATCCCCTTATTAAATTGAATGCAATGATGGAAAATATTTTTGGCAATGGAAATTGGAGTACTTGTTCTAACTTCATAAATAGTAATTATGAGAAAATTTGAATATTTTTATTTTATAAAATTCGGGGTCTTACAATCTCCCCTCCTTATGAAATTTCGTCCCCTGAAAATTTACGCATTGGTAGTATTTCAAAGAGTTGAGAATACTTGCTTTCATTTCGCGATTTCATCTTCCATGTCATCATAATTTCTCCATTGCTTCATCACCGTGATTTGAGGATATCATTCTAGAATATCGCTTCAAAAGAAGGGTTAATTGAACAAATTAACATATCACATAATATCCCGATATTATGACTGACCAACAAATAAGCTCAGGTAGAACACTCAAGCGAAGGATTTACTCATCTCTTCCCTCTTAGTTCTATTCGGATCTCCGCCGGAGATCATATCCCTAAGCTCGATACCAACTCGCGACACACCCCAAAAATAGGTCCATTCTATCCAACCCATTCGAGTCGCCAAATACATGCAGATGTAAAATAACTATAACTTTATTACTATAATTGTTGCAAAATACAACAACGATATATTGTGAGTTTTAATACAAATATTGTAATATATATATAATAATGACAATATTCATACTCAAATTATGACATGCCATATAAAGTACAACAACAAATATTTCAAGTCTCCAAAGGGACACGAGAAGAATTCATTCTTCTTCTTTTAATGCTGCACTTTTCGACGCTTCTAGGTCAGTTCGCCTTCACCCTATTATTGTTCACCAAAATCAATTATTAAGTGATGTATAAAATACTTACACATACATCTTAGGTCTTCAATACAAT
Organism: Panax quinquefolius; assembly: GCA_020205615.1. Taxonomy (NCBI): domain Eukaryota; kingdom Viridiplantae; phylum Streptophyta; class Magnoliopsida; order Apiales; family Araliaceae; genus Panax; species Panax quinquefolius. The sequence continues at coordinate 74,885,421 of CM035172.1, forward strand.
TATATATTATATGTCATGCCATTTTATAACGATTGAGAAACTTGGACGATCTTTACCATTACATTATTCCCTTTATCACCCGCCGACTCAACTACACTTTTATTACTTGAAAGGAATTGTGAAACAAAAAGGGTGACAAACAAATAGCCAAAGAAGAAATATCATGAGTAAAGATAATTAAATTATCAATAAGATTCATCAAGAATAAATCGTAGATTTGAACATATGGTAGATGATAAAACTTTTCAACCATATAGTTGCAGTTGAATGAAGAATCCATGTTAACGCCAAAGATCTTTCAATCACGCCCCAATCACTTAAAACGTATCTCCGATCTCGCAGAACGTAAACACAATAAACACCACAAGCTTCGACACGTAAAACGCCCGATCCGCCTGAACACGGGATACTCAAAGCGAGAGAGAGTCAAGATATATGATGTTCACAAGATTTATCGAAAAAACTGAGGCTATATCACCTAAGCTATATATCGAGATAAAGAGATAATAATAATAATTCTCTGTGTATGTGATTCCGAATGATGAAGTGTATGAGAACGCACTTTCGTGAAGACTTCCTCGCTAAGTTATACCTCTTCGTCAATTATCGCGCCACCCACTACTACCGACACACCCCTTTCTCTCGATGGGTCCCGCCGATCGCATGTAGTTTATCCACCGCTTTTGGTCATCGTTATTACCGCCAATCGATTATGATCCCATCCACATTAATGCACGGCAAAGTTATTTAGTCAACCGACATGCTTTTTCATCATTACAAGTCAAAGATGTAGATATTAAAATGTCTAAAGGATCGATCCACCGAACCAATCTTGGCCTTATAGTTTGAAATGAAAATAATATGACGACTGGCTTAATGACTTTCATAGTTCAAATAATAAAGGCCCAATATAATAATTAAAAGAATAAGCCCAATACACTCCTACTAAAGAGATAAAATATCACTTACCCAACATCGCCCCTAGTTTTTTTTTGTCAATGTAATGTTTAATAAAAACTATAAACAATCCATGATATTTTACCGAGAATCAATAAATAACAAGATGTAATTAAAACGCACTCCATTTATCGCTTCATGAAATGAAATGAAAGGAATTTAAGGGCCCAAATCGTAAAGGCTCTATCCATTAAATACCCTTGGACCAAACCGGACGCTTCCCATTCAAATTCCAAATTATTACTAGCATTTAATGCACCTGCTCTTCAACACCGTGGTAAATCACAAGATAAAAGGATAACTTTACCAAATTTGACAGCTTTTAATTGCTCATTTGAAATTCGAGCGCCTTTCTAAATTTTTTCTCGATCTTCTCTCTCTCGCAAATCGTCACAAATGGGCTTCCCACAACCCCAACAGTAGTTCCCCATACTTGTAACACCCATCACCGTGGTTCCTCCAAACCCTAATCTTCACGAGGGACTTCAAGCACTAATCCCAAATGTAAAACCCAAAAACCCCTCCTAATACTACAGAGTACTTGAGCGATTCTCGATGCCAACACTCCTTCCATCATAACCGAGGTCAACTAAAGAGGGTTCGAACTTGCCCACATTCCGGATACCCATGCGGCCGTGGTACCCCTGCTCGTGAGAAGATGTATCAACTACCAAGGATGGACTCCGTCATTCCAAGTGATTTTTATCGAGAAGGGGTTCGCTTCCTTCACGCCTTTTTTATAGTGACCCACGGGTTCTGGGGGTGGGATTTTCACAATCGGTGCCAAACTCCTACATCCACATTTCGCCTTCGTGGCCTTCGTCATGAATCAAGCGCCGAGCCCTCCTCGACTTCTTCTTCATCGCCTACAAGATAGTGCAATCCAGGAGAAGGGGTTCAAGGCCCTCAAGAAACATTCTCCAAGTCCGAGAGAAATTTGACAGACGTCACGTGAACACCCCTTCGAGCAATAGGGGATGGCACGAGAAGTGGTTTTTCGTCAAAGGCCCCGAGATTTCTTCATCGAATCGGGCAATCGAAAAAAAAAATATCTCACGATTTTGAGACGCTTTTCAAGAAGCGGAAGTGGAAATGATGGAGCTATTTGACAACTTCCCAAAGAAGAATGGAAATATGGACTCTCTCAAGCAAGTATGGTTATATGACCATAAGTGTAAGTACCAAATTATTTCATATATGTATACCTTTTGAAAATATTCTATGATATATAATTTTAACATAGAACTGCTTTGATTTATGCAAGAGATCTTCGATCGCATCGAGCTCCTTAGAAATAAAGGAGTTCAAGATTTTTTGTTCGGGAAGTCTTCTAAGCAATTGAGGCTACACCAACCAAGCTACCCTCAAGTAAATTCAACACCGTAAATTCATACTGATGAATTTCAAACAGAAGAAACAGAGGTCAAGAGGTTCTCATACCGTAAGAGACCCTTCACCTCGATGTAAGAGGAGAGCTACCAGAAAACCTGTGTCACCCTTTTCAGAACTCCTCCCCAACCCGCACTGTAAATGTAACCAACCTCCAAAACCATTCCTCGATCAAAGGTTTACTTGATCGTCTCCGATCAAGAAATATACTTAGATCAAAAATTAAAAAAAACAAAATAACCCCTTTAATCGCCAAGAGCTCAGTGGTTCCTCGCCTTTCATTATTCCACCCTTCGTGCCCCCTCAGAGAAATACAGATCAAGAGGATCGTGACTCAGATTTAAGGGATTCCAACGTTATCCAGAAAGAGAAACGCACTCGATAGCCATCCAAGTTCGCTCGCTTCAACACCCAAAGAACCCACTCCAAACAAAATCCTCAGAATCAAAACTATTCACGCAGACTCTATACCTCCCTTACAAAACCCATTCTCTCTCCCCGAAGGTCGAGACCTCTCCGAAGGCCTTGGCCCTTCGTGTCAAGGTTATCATGCCAAGGTGGGATCTCCGACCGCGGGCCCTGTGTTCAACGCCAACTTTTCTTTTCGAATTCTTCTGAGCTTGCGTCAAGACAATCGACGACCACCGGCTCAAGTTGATCATGGACGGAAATCTTCTCGACGAGGGAATGAGTTATTCGCCAAGGTAAATAACAATCACTTCTTCCTCCACATCTCTATTTTCCTTCGAGCATTTTAGACGCTTGACTAGAATATTTTGAAAATGTGCAAAGTTATCGTCGTTTTCTGGACGATCAAGGCCCGAGACACATAAATGGAGAGGCCGAGGAAGATTTCATGCGACAAGAGATAAATATGTCAAATCGACTTTCGACCGAGAAAGAGCCGGTCGTGAAGATGCTTTTCATACCATCAACGGCCTTCGATAGAATCGATCAAGCAAGATGGATTCAAGACATCCGATGACTAACTAAGGTACATAGGGACGGGTTGGTCGCGTCCAAGCCGCACCAACAAACTCGACCAACCCGAACGCCGGTTTCGTCAAGAGAACTTACCCTCAAGGCTTAAAAATGAGGAGTTTTTTCACCAATCAAGCTTAGTCCTTCAACTCGTGAGGCCGAGACGAGGATTCAAGACGAAGCCCAAGGCATAAGGCCAAGCGCCACAAGCTCCGCCATAAAATAAAGGACTCGAGGAGGGACGAGGCCCTATTTCGATCAAGAGCTCCTAAGCAGATTCAGCAGTAGTATGTGGACTCTGATGAACTTAATGTCGAGATCACGAAGGTTTATTCTTGAGGGATATGAGGACCGCTTTGAACGAGGAAAAGAGAAGCTATCTCACGCTTCAATTGACTCCTAAGATCGCTCAATTTCGATGATGAAGGCTAGGCTCAATATATATCATGTTTTTGGTTTTATGTAAATATTTAACTACTTTAAACTTTTTATGTTTATGTAATTAATTTATAATCGACTTAAATGAAATGAGCATTTTATGTATATTGATAAATCTTTAATCGCCTTGATTACGACTTTCGCTCCGATCATTTTTTGTCAATAATTTAGTATCAATAAGATGAACTATGAATTAGACATATGCATATATAACAGCTTAACTTATGCAATGAAGTGAATTGAATTTTACTGGACAGATTCAAGTTAATCGAACTAAATAAACCGAACTCAACACTTAAACAAAATAAATAACTTATACTCATCTGCATCAAGAGTGAGATCACCATACGTGAAGTAAATTTGGACGACAAACAGATAAGAACCAAGACATAAGGATTAATAGTGACCATCGACTTACCAATTCGATAAGATCAATATAGACCAAAAGGACCTGAGGTTACCATCGAACGGCCAATGAGTCCTACCATACCTCCTTACACCATAGTGACCATCTGGACAACAGATCAACGACCATCGACTTACCACCCCGATAAGATCAATATAGACCAAAGGGACTGGGCTACCATCGAATGGCCAGCCGAGTCCTACCATATACCTCCTTACACCATAGTGACCATCTGGACAACAGACAATAAATGGACCATCGACTTATCACCCAGATAAGATCAATATAGACCAAAAGGACCTGGGCTACCATCGAATGGGCCAAATGAGTCCTACCATACCTCCTTACACCATAGTGACCATCTGACAACAGACAACAGACTGACCATCGACTTATCACCCGATAAGATCAATATAGACCAAAAGGACCTGGGCTACCATCGAATGGCCAAATGAAGTCCTACCATACCTCCTTACACCATAAAGTGACCATCTGGACAAAATAGACCAAATGATAAATTCAGGAAAAGTGATCTTTATTAATATCAAACAATCGTGGTATGCATTCGATAAACCGACTTAATCTTCATTGAAAATACTTCAAGTCCCGCCAAGATGCCAAGTGTTCTCGATCTCTAACCATCGAAAGTGCCTTTAATCGATAAGTACCGCTTGTACTTCGATCACTTCATATGGCCCTTCCCAATTCTTGCATTAGCTTTTCCCAGTTTTGAGAGGTGTAAGCTTTTATTTCTAAGAACGTAAGTCTCCCACTTTCAATCTAATAAGTTCGACGCCTTGTTATAATGTTTGGCCACCCTTCGCTGATAAGCGTACCAATTTGATTAAAGCTTCCTCTCCGACTTCGCTCAGCAGAGTCCAAGTTAGCTTTCACCCTTCATCGTTCAGTAGATTTCTTTGAATCGACTTCACCAAGACTTGAGATCCGATCTCGATCGACTAAGGCATCGCATTATATAAAGCCAATCGAAAGGGTGATCTCCGTAGTAGTCCTCGTGTAGTTCAGATGCCCACAAAGACGCCAAAGCAATTCTTTCCGCCATCTCCTTAGCTTCATCCAATCTACGCTGATTCCGCTCAAGCAGTCATTCCGTTGGTTACCTCAACTTGCCCATTCGATCGTGGATGAGCCACGTAAGTCTTTCAGGTCGATCCTCAAATCGCTCAAAAATTCTTCAAATTTTGAACCCACGAATCAAGCGCCCATCGTCTCGATATCAATACCTTAGGGATCCCGGTTTAAACACCATGCACACTTTTATAAACTTTAAGCACTCGCTCATATCGATCAAGTGGTTTTGCTTTCTACCCACTTAGTCATATAATCAATAAAGAACTATGATTTAAGCTAACCTCGAATTTTTAGCTTTTTTAGGTAACTGGTCCCAATATATCCACCCCTGCACAAATAAGGGTATAGAGATAGAATCGAGTATAACTCTTCCTGGTCGATGGGACCGACTATCGAAATGGCATTTTCAGATTTCTCGACGATCAGAGCTTTCTTTGAAAAAATTGTTTACCAATAGTAACCTTGTCAAGCACTTTATGTGCCAAAGACTGGCGTACCATACGATCACCGCAAATCCCTTCATGAACTTCCCAAGAGCATACTCTATTTTGACGGAGCCAAACATTTCAATAATGGTGAGGAAAATGCCAATCGACAGAGATCCCCATCAATAAGACTAAAATTAGTACTTTCAGATTGATCTTCTTTGCTAGCATTTGATCCAAGGAAGGACGCCATCCGCCAAATACTCAATGTAGGGGTCATCCAACATTGTTTTTCGATGATATCATCACGCTTCGGTCAACACTCTACCGTCAGAAATTTCCAAATACACCGATCCATGAAAGACATCTCAGATCTCAGAGTGGCTAGTTTCGACAATGCATCTAAGAAGAGAATTGTCATCGCGCCTATACTCAAACTCGCACGGTTAAAAATTGAAGTTGGTTTCTTAATTTCGCCAGATATTTGATCATTCGGTTCCACGAGCTTCATAATCTCCCGACAAATGCTTAACGACCAACCGAGAATCACTATAGATAATTAATCGCTGACTTCGAGACTTTCGCTAATCGGACACCGCTAACACCGCTTCAGATTCAAATTTTCATTGTTTCGTTGCTTTAAACCCAATCTGATGGCTCATTAACTTTCAATCCTTCCGACTTATTAAAATAATTCCTCGCCCACTAACACCATCGTAGAGGATCCATCTCGCATACAACGCCCACGCTTTTCTCGACCGTCAAGAACCGCCATCGCCGATCGTAAGATTCAGCTTCCCAGAATCAAGATTCCGCTTTTTGAACGAGCATTCTACCATAAAGTCGCCTGTGGCTTGGGCTTTGATGGCGTCGGGACGATACTCGATGAAAAATCGATAACTCCATAGTCCACGCCGCTAGTCCGCCTCGAGACCTCGGGCTTGCTCATCACCTTCTTCAATGGTCGATCCGTAGACGACCAGAGTCGAATTTTGAAAATATCGCCAAGCTTTCTATCGCAATTATTAAAGCAAAGGCAAATTTTTCAATGTTTGATACCCGTTTCAAAGATCTCGTAGACGGGTCGACGAATAGACCGGATGTCGCTTCCCACCGATCTCCCGAACCAAAATCGCTTCCAATCGCTAAGGAACTTGCCGCAAGGTACAAATATAAAGTCTCTCGCCGACAAAGCTTTTACTAATAAAGGAGCCAAGATGATACGCCTTTATACTGGAAAGCGCTTTCACACTCTTGAAGTCCATCGAACGTCTTCAGATTCTTCTGGCCCCTTTAATGTGTCAAAGAAAGGAAGACATCTCTCTCAGAGATTGGCGATTTAACCTCCTTAAAGTTTAATCCTACCAAATGACGTTGAACGCCTTTGAATGATCGAGGAGTCTTCATGTCAAGGATGGCCTCGGATCTTCTCTCGATTGGCCTCGACGCCCTTTCGATCGACTCAGATAACCCGTAAACTTTCCCGCACCAAGGCCGAAAGTACATTTGGCTCAAGTTGTTTTAATCGACGATAACTAATAGTTTGAAAGCACTCCTCCAGATCGCCCAAATGCTTTCAATCAGATACTCTTCACGATCATGTCATCTACATAAACCTCCATGTTCCTCCCCAACCGCCATCGAATATGAAGTTCATCATCCTTTCGATAGGTAGCTCCAAAGATTAATGAGGCCAAAAGTCATTTTTTTGTACGCATACACCGAATCTGTGTAATAAACGCTGCTTTTGGAATGTCTTCTTTCAGACATGGATATTTGATGATAACCTCAAAAAGCATCCATAAAACTTAGTAATGCATACCTCAAGTGGCATCGGCGAGTCGATCGACATGAGGTGTAGGATAAAAGTCCTTCTGACAAAGTTTTGTTGAGGTTTGCAGTAGTCGGCGCAAACCCGCCACTTTCCATTATGCTTCGCACCAATACTACATTTGCTATCCACTGTGGTAATCAATCTCATAGATGAAGTCGCAACAAATAATTTTGCAACCTCTTCATCGATGATCTTTCGACGCCTCGAGCAAATATCCGCTTCTTTCCGATTTAACCGCTTCTTCAAGGATCTATCTCCATTTTATGCTCAAGAACCTTCCGGCTTAACTCTGTGCATGTCTTGTGGTCCCTATGCAAAAATATCAACATAACATCGCAAGAGTTCCATAAGATTTGTCCCAAGAGGTTCTCGCAGACCAACCAATCCTCACCGCTTGTCTCGGCTTCCGACGACCAACTCAATCTCCTCCGTCCCCTCAAATAGGATTACCAAGGGTTCTCGAAATACTTTCTTGAAGGGTTCGATCTCAATTGCCATCGTTTTTTTTTGCTTACTAACCCCCATTCCGGATTTAAATAACAACAGCTTCGATAACATCGCTTGCCAGTCTAAATCACCCATCACTTCACCTACTCCACGCTACGCGTGGGGAATTTGATTTTGAAATGTGGATGGAAGTTACAACAAGAGTCACAATGTAGGTCTTCCCAAAATGGCGCCAGAAATCGTAATCCACATGCACAACATAAAATTTAAGTTATCTCCACTTGCCGAGGGGCCGCGGTCAAGATAACAGGAGTTCAATAAAGGCTCGCCACTTCGACCGGTCGTCGCCAAACCATATAGAGGAGCCTCCCCGTCCGACCTCCATTTTGTGCTCATCGAGACGCATTCTCCGATAAGCATGGGCATAAAGAATGTCCATCAAGATCCATTATCTATCATCACGCTGCTTCACATCCATCGAGCCCACTTCATACGCGATCACCAATGCCCCTTCACGCGGTTCAACGGGCTCAAGGATAATCCGTGATCCGTAAACGAAATAACAGCCTCGAAAAGGCTCACAATCTTCGTAGTAAAGATTCGCATCGATATAATCGAATCAAGATAAGACCTCTCTTCTTCCCTACTAATTTCCCAATGCACTCCACCCGCTTATTACATCAACGACTTGCTTCAAGCAATGGTGGTGGAGCATTTTGAACAAAGGTACTTGAACCGCTTTGAATAAAGATGATTAACGACTTGTCGAATTTCGACGGCCTTTTTCTCACCACATATCAATCAAGAAGTCGCTTTTAATCTTGCTTCTCTACAAAATCCTTTAAATTACAACACTCATTAGTGTCACGACCAAAGCAATTTTGATGATAACCACAATATTTGCGAGGATCGCCGTGTCCCGCTTTTGTAATTATCACGAGGTGGTTCAAAGAAAGGTCGGTTTCGGATTCGATCCAAAATTATCGACCTTTTCAGATTCAACTGGTGTAAACCTTATTAACCTTCGGTAGAAACAGTGTACGATCATCGCTTTGTCGCCACGAAGTTATCAGATTTCTTCGAGCTACCTTCCGCCTCTCGTTGTACTCCTCCCACTCTTCTCTCGATCAACATCGCCTTGGGAACCTCTACCTCCTTTAATTGGCTCAAAGAAGGATTTTTCAGACTATTCATAGCCTCTTCTACAACAATATAGCCCTCGCTTTGTCAAGGCTTCGCTAGCTTTTTGATGGTGAAACATCAATTTCTTTACCAATTTCTCCGATTTAACCAGATCTAGCCCATTCGAACAACCCAACAAATTGAGATCATTAAGATCGGACATCCGTCCGACCGCTTCCCTAAACCTCTTTACATATCGCCTAAAGATTCATGGTGAATCACGACCAGGCTAAAGAGCCTCGTAGCTTTCCCTTCTTCTATTGTTTCCAAAACGTATGGAACTTATCACAAAGTTCACCCACGAGGAGATAGAATCCGATGGTAAAGTCCCCATCCACCGTCTCGCGCCTTTTCTCAAAGTAGTGACAAAAGTGTGACATTTAGCAAAGATCAAGAAAGTCATAAGAATCCATTAAATTTGGCCAAACGCCTCGACTATGGTCATAAGGATCTCCTAACCCATCATAGCTTTCCATACGAGGCAACTTTTTGGTAACATCCGCTTCTCCTCGAGAATATCGAGGAAAAAAGGGACGCTTTTTTCCGTAATATCCTTCACCGTTGACCTCAACCAATTGTTTTTTGAGTTCTTTCAACTCTCTTATCGTAAAATCAACACCTTCGTCAGGATGAGATCTCCTTCTCCGGGCGACACTAGGCTTGGAATGGATCGACCTTTTTTCTCGCCGATCCCATCGCTTCTTAAGGGACTTTTCGATTTATTAGTATGCATAATCTCATCCTCGTGATAAGAACAACATGTTTGCAGATTCACCCTTCTAAGTTTTCGCATAATTTCTCTCGACCGCTTCGCCTTTCATCGTCGCGATGAATCGATCTAACGATCGCCGCTGTTTTCTTCGAGGTCAAAGGCGCTCGCTTCCTCGATCTCCTCCCATCGCGAGAATGATCCCTCGACACACGCATAGAATGTTCCGGCCTTACCCTTCCGACGGGTACATCCTTATGCCTACTCCGCCTTTCTGAATGAATACGGCTAGATGCTTTCGCCCTCAACTCATTCACCAAGCATCCGTTTCGGGCTTATATCTTCCTTTGTTTTAACAAAACTTCCAAAGCCTTATCTCGCTTCGTCTCGCCATCCTCGCCAACTTGGTGGCTCGCCTTTCGACCACTTTACGATGAGTCCCGGCTCACGAACCTTCTACCTGCTCCTCGATCAAGATCACGCCTTTATCGTCATTGAAAACCAACTTTCGTCTGCTCCACCACGGATCTTCTGGACGAAGTTCTTCCGAATCAGGTTAGAAGCCGCGGTCTCACGAAAGCACTTTTAGAAGGACCCAGCGATCCTTTATCAAATACGAGGCGTTGATGAACTAATGTACCATCGCCTCGCCTTCCTTCCGGTACCATCTCTACTCCTCATCATCATTTCAAGCAAATTTAAACGATCAGGATTGAAAAACCCCTCCTTCTAATACCAATGTTAACGCCAAGATCTTTTGTCACGCCCCAATCACTTAAAACGCCCCGATCCGCAGAACGTAAAACACAATAAACACCACAAGCTTCGACGCGGTTCGGCACGGGGATAGCTCAAAGTGAGAGAGTCAAGATACGTGTTCACAAGATTTATCGAAAACTGAGGCTATATCACCTAAAAGTATATCGAGATAAAGAGATAATAATAATTCTTCGTGTGTATGTGATTTCGAATGATGAAGTGTATGAGAACGCACTCTTCGTGAAGACTTCTCGCTAAGTTATACCTCTTCGCTCAATTATCGCGCCACCCACTACTACCGACACACCCCCTTTACTCGATGGGTCCCGCCGATCGCATGTAGTTTATCCACCGCTTTTGGTCATCAGCATTACCACCGAATCGATTATGATCCCATCCACATTAATGCATGGCAGCAGTTATTTAGTCAACCGACATGCTTTTTCATCATTACAAGTCAAAGATGTAGATATTAAAATGTCTAAAGGATTCGATCCACCGAATCAATCTTGGCTTTATAGTTTGAAATGAAAATAATATGACGACCGGGCTTAATGACTTTCATAGTTCAAATAATAAAGGCCCAATAGAATAATTAAAAGAATAAGCCCAATACACCCTACCAAAGAGATAAAATATCACGTGCAGATCGTATATATATTTTTGGCATAGTATCCAAATCACGCCTCAAAACATCAGTATTATGAAAAATTTCGCCCATAAATATTAAATATTTTTTTTAGTTGTTTTAAAAAAAAAAAATTGGTCCGTTTTTTATCGTGTCCCGACTCTGTGATTGATCCTTGTCTTAGATATATATATATATATATATATATATATATATCACCCACTTCATATATGGTTGGTTTGCATGTGAACCATATTTAGCTGATTTAACAAAATTATCACTAAACCCCATCATACGGTCTCGAATCGATATAGCGACGCCTCAAAATTGTGTATACGCCACCCATCTCGGGTCGCCACTTATATGGTACATAAATTCAAATACAACTTATTAACATAACTCTGCTGTGGTATAATACTTATATAAATCGTGAGTTTGAATACAAATATTGTCTACTAGATATTATACAAACTCAAAAGGAGTCCTCATTACAACTATTATCACACTATTTCATGTAATAGTTGAGGACTACTAATGCTATCCTCTCGACCATTACTCCGCTCCTCGACTCGGTTCCAGCCTATGTTCTCATTTTTCAAGAGAACAAAGAAAAGAGCGGGTGAGCTCAACTAGCCCAAGAAGAAATATTACGACTAAGATAATGCGTAATAAATTATCATTAGTTTTCAACAAAGGTTAAACCGATAAAATACAATAGACAACCGCTTAATCGCAGCTGAATACGCAATCCATTAAAAGAGTCAAGTAGAAAATAAAGTCTACTATTTTTAGGGTTTTAAAAGGTTTTCATCAATTTTTATCACTAAGACTCGCTTTTAATGAATAAACCACAATATCTAATCATCCCTCGTACTACTGGCCAAGGATTTTCATCAAATTATCAATGGTCACGACTATACCGAATCACCCCTCGGTCATAATCATACCAAAAACTATCCATCACCGTGACATGTGCCACCGAGGATTTTTACCACATCATTTATATCAAGCCACGATTATAACCGAACGATCCCCGGTCATAATCATACTAAGTTCATCTACGCACGTAAGTCAAAGATAACATAATATAACATGAGTGATGATGACAATGACATAATAATTCAATAAAACAAGTTCAAGAATTATTTAATCCAGAATTATTAACATCCAAATTGTCAACACGATAATCGCTTTGTAGAGAAAATTCAAGAATAATCGTAAGAATATTTCCATGAAAAGATATCGATTTAAACGCAAATATCAAAGATATTCTACTAATTTTATGGAGTATAAGTCAAAGTTTTAAACCAACCCAGTATAATAAAGAATGAACAACAAAAGAAATCACCACGCACGCAGATATCAAGATGTATAAAAGTTATTCCAATGTAATAATAATAACGGAACCGTGTAAGGTGAAATTCACAATCGGCTGTGATGATCCAATGTAATAATAAATGTCAATAATAATAAACAATGGAACTGTGTCCTGTAAACACACGTACATGTGATATTCCAAATGTAATAATAAATGCTAATAATAAATAATGGAACTGTGTCCTGTAAAAACACATGCATGTGATATTCCAAATGTAATAATAAAGAATGGAATAATGTGTTAAGATCACCAAGTATAGGGATTCACAGACACAAAGTTATTCCAAATGTAATAAATAAGAATGGAATAATATAAGGATTTCACCAAGATAGGTACGCCACAGATACAAAGTTATGATATAGGTACGCCACTTTTACAAAAGTTATTCCAATGTAATAATAATGAATGGAATAATGTGTTCTCTTCATGAATAAGAAAGAATAACACCCTTTACTTTGCACAACAAATAATATCCCTTTACCGTAAAAGACATCGGATATCAAAGTAAATAAGCACTGTAATACTCTTCTTCTTTCTCTCTATAGATTTTCTCTATAGCTTCTCTATAATTTTCTCTGTAGTTTCAAAGGAATTGTAAGAAAATAACGAAGGAACGAAATTTCATTTATAGTGAAAATGTAATGCATAAGAATTAATCCATTAACGATCCAGATTGATTTACTTTAACTGACTGGCCCAAAGTTAAAGCAAAATCTTTTAAATAAAATATCATATATTCTATTTATATAAAAACATTTTACTACGCAAACACTACGCAACACTACGCAAAATACTACGCAACACTACGCATAATAAAATATAATATATTCTATTTATGTAATAACTTTAATAAAGATTTCGCTTTATATAAAACGCTTCGCTTTTATTACGCTAATAATAATACCTAATAAAACAAAACGCCATTATCGCTATAATAATTCATATTATTAATCGACAATAATGGAATCAAACCGAGTTGACTTTCACATAAAGATCAATAATCAATACCGCAAGCTATTACGCAACCACACGACATCGCATTTTTACTACCTAGTAGTTCAACAAAGATCCACTGTGAAAACTTCCGCCGTTATTTCAATAAAATATTTTGTCGCTTTCAATCCGACTAATAATTTCGCTAGGGTCCACCAATGATCGAGCTGTCAGATTTAATATTCCCTCGCTAAACCTAATATTCCCCACCAATCTAATATAATATAACCACTCGTGATACTTTGCAAAATTTATAAATACTACCCATAACTATAATATTATCTCAAATTCACACCATAATATTAAAAAATTATTTTTTGAATAAAATTTAAATCTTTATCGATAAAACTGGGTCTCACATATACGATTTGGGCCAGGAGTTATCAGAATCTGGCTAGACTTTACGATTTATTTAGTTTAATGATCTGCTTTGTCCGTCGCTAAAGCGTGGTACGATATTTTAATTCACCCAAGACAGAAGCTCTATATATTAATCGTCCATATTGTTCTCAGATTAAAAAAGAAAATATATTTATTCGATGTAATTAAAATGGTTATAGAATCAAAGTTATATTTAATACTTTTAATAATATTAAACTAAGACTTCTCTGCTTCTTAATATAAGTCGCTTTTAGAATACAGGCACAATTATTAAGAAAATAATTATAAAATATTAAATGTAATATCAATTATTTATATTGCTCTCAGATCGAAAAAAAGAGAACGTTAATTATCGGGATGATAATAGTTAGAGAATTACCAAAGTTATATTTAATACTTGGGCTAATATTAAAAATTAAGAATTAATTGTTAATTGAAATTCTCAAACTAATTTATATTAAGCATACAAAAGATATTTCTTTAAAGTTTGACTTATATTGGGCTTAACGGCTTTTAATAATTAATGCTTAATTGAAATTTTTAAAAGATAAATATTAAGAAAAAAAAACACTTCTCGAAAATAATTTTTAAAAAGGGACGGAGGGAGTACGAAAGGTGATAAAATATTTAAATTGTTCATATTTAACAAATTAACTAATTATACATAAATAAAGATAGACAAAAAAACTAGAATTAAAAAAGAACGCTAGAGGAATTGTATACAATTAGATGGTGGTAAAATATGAATTGATTATGGTTTGTTACAGTGTACTAATGGACATTGAATGGCACGCGTTTTAGTGAGGCGGAAAGAGTCGGAAGAGGAAGAGGGGGCTGACTTTTGGAAACAAACAAGAAAATAAAGAGTAAATGCTCATCGCTGTCTGCTTTGACTCTTTTGGGGACGGGAGCGAGGGAGGGGATAACTCTCAGTACTCTCTCTCTCTATATATATATAATTTTTAATTTATTTATTATTATTTTATTTAATTAACCGCAATCCGTAATTTATTTGGTCAACGTATATCCTCAGTATATATCTTGACTCTTATCTCTCTCTCTCTCTCTCTCTCTCTCTCTCTCTATATATATATATATATATATATAGGAGGTGCAGGGTAGCCTTGTCATATATAGAACCTTGCCTTTGTTTCCACATTTCTTCATTCTAAAGATCGAGAATTGAAGAAAGAATTAAGGTCTTTTAATTTTTTTGTGGAAATGGGAAGACCGCCTTGTTGTGAGAAAATAGGGGTGAAGAAAGGACCATGGACTCCAGAAGAGGACATTATCTTAGTCTCTTACATTCCAGAACATGGTCCTGGCAACTGGAGGGCTGTTCCTACCAATACTGGTAATTAATTCATCCATTTCTTTCTCTCGTATATATCTATTATCATTTCTTTCTTGCATGATGACTATAATTTCGCTTTTCTGTTTTTTTTTTTTGGGTGGAAGAGGGTTTGTTTGTTATGGTCATTAACACTACTGTATTTAATACCCTAGCTACCGCTCCAGCTAGCTCTACCAGCTGTATTAAGCTAGCTTTTCCTCCTTTATGGATGAAGTAGCTAGAACCAATTATTTTGTGTAGTAGTATTTATTTGGTTAATTTTGAAACTGCATGCTGCAGGTTTGCTTAGATGCAGCAAGAGTTGCAGACTGAGATGGACTAATTATTCCGCCCTGGTATCAAACGCGGTAACTTCACCGATCATGAGGAGAAGATGATTATCCACCTCCAAGCTCTCTTCTTGGCAATAGGTAAATTACCTACCTTAATTTTTTACTAAGTACTATACATTACTACTGCTATCTTTAGAATATATAGTGAGATCTATTTTATAAAATCCCTGATCCCAATATCATCTAATTATGCTAGTATATTAATTATGTGTTTCTTAAATAATTAGTTGTTTGTTAATCTTCATATAGCATAATATAAGGACGGAAGATCTAGAGATACGTACTAATATTAGTTGTTTTTTTATTATCATATAATAATACATACTTACTAACTAATAGATTTTTAAACTAATGTTAATGAGAGTATTAATTAATTCTTGCTTGATTTTGGTTGTTAATTAACAGATGGCTGCCATAGCTTCCTACCTTCCACAGAGAACGGATAACGATATCAAAAATTACTGGAATACCCATTTGAAAAAGAAGCTCCACAAGAGTAGTAGTCAAGGCCACGAGGAGCATGATCATAATGGAGTAAAATCAGAGTCTTGTTCATCATCAGCCTCAAAGGGTCAATGGGAGAGAAAGCTTCAAACAGATATCCACATGGCTAAACAAGCTCTTTGTGAGGCTTTGTCCCTTCATCACAAATCTTCACCTTCTCCCATTACTACTAATGTCCTTGCAGCCTCGTCATCATCATCATCATCATTATCAAAACCACCACTAGGCCAAACATCATCATCATCAACTACATACGCTTCGAGTGCTGAAAATATAGCTTGCTTGCTCCAAACCTGGATGAAAAAATCTCCAAAATCATCGTCTGATCACGATCATCATGATCACAATCAAACAAACTCATCAGAGATTACTACTACTACTAATGACTCGTCTTCCTTCAATAATAATAATAATAATCAAACTGGAACAACAGCATGTTATAGTACTCCTAGCGAAGGAAGGACAACTGAGGGGGTTTTGAGCCCTTGTTTAGATTCAACCTTCGAATTACTCATCTAATTCTGATGTATCCATGGATGATCAGGCAGCCAACTTCACCAGAACTCCAGATCAAAGTAATAATAATAGGGGCAATTAATATTCCATGTCGATGATGATGATGAGAGAAAGCCTAATTTGAGTTTGCTAGAGAAATGGCTATTTGACGATGCTGCTACTACTGCTGCTTCTGCTGGACAAGGTCAATACGAGGACCTTCTCATGAACATGACTTTTAATTAAGTACTCAAACTTTTCATGGGGTTGTTCTGATGAAGAGCTAGTTAATTTGGGAAATTAATTTCTTTTAATTACTAGTCTCCTTTTTGGTTTGGGGTAACTAGAGTTTTTGACCAATGATAGGGTTTTACGTGTAGAATGAGCACAAAAGATGAAGAACATGGTCAATACTGTATCTCCTGTATGGAAGAAGATCAAAAGTGTACATTAAACTACTATCTAGCTAGTACTAGTATGTTATAGTATATCTCATGCGCATATGTACTGGATAATTTTACTATATATATATCATGATATAAACATCCTTGCATGTAATGTTTTAATTTGAACATAAGTGAATCCTTTTGAGTCTTAATTTCAACTTTGTTCACCATTTGATTTGGTTGCTATATTTGTGAAATTAATGAGCATTTGGGTTTGAGTACTTGGTGTTTAGAAATATACTACATCCGTCCCATAATAATTGCTTTTTTTAAATTAAATAACACATACCAATACATGTGCCTAAAATAACAAAAAAATTTTAATATATTTTCTTCAAGTCAAGAAGAACGAAAACATTATTTAATCAGAAATATTGTAGCATTTAATAAATACCATCGAACGATAAGGTATATATGAGAAAATATCGTAAAAATCAGACAGCCTAACACATCACTTATTTTAAAAAATATTAACAGAAAAATCACTTATTCGGGATTCATCAAGAACGTTCAACTGAAATATCAAGATCAATCTTGGGTAATTCAAAAGACTTTGTTTTATTAGTTTTATGTTGATCATGATCATTAGTAATTTACTAAATTGCTTTCTAAAAAATCGTTGCTTAAGATTAATTTAATACAGATTAAGCAATAATATAATTAATACCTAAATAAAATAATATACTACCCTTATTAATTGTCTCAACTAATTATTCCATTACCAACGCTTTTTATTTAATTCAACCAATTACTACTTTGATTATAACATCAATTATCAATGTTAATAATTGAAAAGGGAAGAAAGCTTTAAATAAGAGAAAACTTTAAATAAGGGTAAAAGAAAAAAATAATTTAATGCCAGACGATAAACTCAAACGACACTTTTTTTTAAAACAAAAATTATTTTTTAAAACGACAATCTTTTAAAAACGAATTGAGTATTATTTTCTGACCATATAACGCTGCGCGTGTCATCAATTATACTTCCACCACAAATTTTTAATTTTCAAACTAAACGAGCGAATGAATGAAATCACTACTAGTATTTACTAGTCACTCTTCCCACAGTATTTAAGAAACAGCCTAATTGTTGCAATTTTACTATTTATGACATACAAATGAAAGTACAAAATATATCCCTATTATGTAGTAGTATCAACTACACTTGTTCTTTTGTTTTCAAATATTCTTGCATATTGAAATGAGAGAGGGAAGTTGACTTATTAAGGGTAATTTAGGGATTGAGGTAAAATATTTGACACGTCAAGTGTGCTTAGGAAGTACTTTCAAAGAAAATGATGTCAAGACATCAAGTCCCAGAATATTTATGTCATCATCAATAAAAGTCCCTTATTTCTCAAACAAATCTCGACTTCGCTGGCAGATCGCTTTAGTGGTGTAAGGAGGTTCGGGGACTCACGACCATTCGATGGCAAAATCTTTAATGGCGTGTGGACCTTATGGGTTTGTCAGTGCCTTCGTGGTAGGCAAACGCCATCCTTAAGACGTTGTCGCCCCGCGTGGTAGGTAATTGTCGACAATTAGACCTCACAGCCCTTCTTCGCAGGTGGCAAGTTGTCATCCTTAAGACGTTGTCGCCCTCGCTGCAGTAGGCAATTGTTTACACTTAGACCTTTGGGTCAGCCCTTCGGTAGGCAAAGGTCATCCTTCGACCTTGTCAGCCCTTCGTGGTAAGCAAGTCATTGTCCTTAGACTTCGACAGTGCCCTTCGTGAGTGTAGAAAATGTCATCTCTGGTTTTGTTAGGCCTTTGGGTAAATAAATTCCTAATGAAGCAGATCTCATTTCACACTTTCAGAATTAATAAATATCCCTTTACTTTATTACCTAAAATTTTCTAAGTGTCGAGTTCTAATGCCTCATTCTATAGCTTCATCTTATCTCGTTATATTTATTACGTTTAGTTGTTAATTAATCAGCTCGAGTTCACCCATGAAAAAGTTTCAAGCATCTTTCCAGCTTGAATTAATATCAAGTATCAAGTAGTAAACGCATCAAGTCATAAGTGGATGAAACCACTTTTTCATCGATATTTAATCTAATTACAATATTAGATAATTTTACAAGTACTATAAATTAAAGAAAGAAAAATAATGTAAATCTTCACAAATATTCTTTAATAAAACCAAGAAATACAAGAGCATCGCCTTCAGCGCCATCTTCGCTATCCTCAAGAGTCGAGCAAGGATGGATCCGCGTCATTTAATCGCCTTCCTCGCCACGACTCCCGGCAGAGCTCGTAGCTTTCGTGAGTATATCTTTATTATCTCCCATCGATTCATCCAAGTTCCGATACTCTTCATGATTTGTTCATAAGGTCATTTGCTGTAGGAGGCCCAAGGTCCCAAGAGCCTGAAGTTTTGGATCTCTTCTTCGAGCTTCGGCGCTTATTCAGATGACGAAGTTTCTCGCCACTCTAGTTTTGGATGGTCTTGTCAAGAGTTTAGCATCGCCTTTAGTTCCTTTGATCTTCCATCCTTATCTCGCCCTCCAACCAAGTCAACATTCATTTTGACGATCTCCTCATACCGGGCTTTAGTCGACTTCGCTTCTTCATCGATGCCTTCACATCTCCTCGCTCGGGCTAACTCTCTTTTGAAGCCCTTCATTCAGATGTAAGAACGATTCGCTGAGTCCTTTCCCCAGCCAAGGCAGCATTTCAGGTGGCATTCTCCTTCCTCGCAGCCTCTTCCTGATTCAAACTCATGGACCTTTGACGCAGACGCTCAACACAAAGATTCGCCATGCATGTCCAAGATATTCGATCGGGCCGATATAAGTATTTAAGATAAATACTAAATAAAGGAGAGAATTGTTTACCTTTCGCCAGATAGCTCATGCCTTCGCATGGTAAATCCTCGCTCGAATCGCTCCTAATCGATGATCATTTGCTTCTACGAACGGTTACGCCGAATAAGCTTAAAAAGGGAAATGGGCATTAAATCGAGGCCACACGGTTGGAGAGGCCATAGCATCACGCCGAATTTGACGCCGCTTGTCTTGGAGGAGAAGACGGGGTTGATTGCGAATCGCTAGAGTCCACATGTATAGTTTCAGAGGAAGGAGACCCCATCAGGTTGGTTCTGGTTTGCCAAGGTGCGTAAAGATGAACCGGATGGCTCTCCGCTAGATGTTTTTTCGGATGGGATGGGGACAGATCCCATTGCTCCATCATCGTGCACTTGGATTTCGTGGGGATTATCGAGGATGTCACCAAGACGAGGGAACCTTGAGCTCTTCTACAATGGGGTTATCTTTGTTCTTATCTTCTTCACATCGGTTAACCTTCGCCTTGGCCGCAAGCAAAGGTATGTCGCTGCACTCTCTTCACCGGATAGATCGTAAGGTGCAGGACTCGGGTCAGCGGGGGCCGCCAGGGGGGTTGCTTCAGAATTATTTCCTGATCACTTTCGTGGTTTGTTTCGTCAGTGGATTTTGGATTTTTCATGATCTTTTCCTTCTACGGGTCCGAGGGATTCTTCGTACATGTGGGCTCATCTGGCCGGGGTTCATCATTTCAAGGGAAGTAGTCTGTGGATCGGCGATGGGGGATCACACCGAAGATTCTTCAACGGACGTTCTTCGCCGCATCCGTATTCTTCCCTCGTTAAAAAATCTTCCAGATCTTTCACTTCCAAAGAAGTTGGTTTGATCGTAGACACCGCAAAAAAATCATGTATCGTGACCCGTATCACTTATATATCTCAAAAATTATGTTATAAAGTTGTTCAGAATTTACATTTGTCAGGGTCATATAGCCAGCTTGTTTGGTCAAGTGTAAAACTCCATTCTTTTCGAGGAATCGCCTTCAAAAAATCGCCATCTCCTCACACGCCTTCTGAGATATTCCAAAGTCAGCAGAGACCGATCGTAGGTAGTCCAACTGGAAGCAGAAGAGATTTCGGTCCCGTGAATTTAAAAACCATTTCTCGTACAACCCTTGCTGCGGAAGGGGTATTCATCGTGGGTCTCTCTCGAACTGTGTCGGGTCGAGGAGACCGCTACTCAACATTTTCAAGCCTCGTTTTCTAGACCCACCGACTGTAAAAGTGGGTGAAGAAGATGTCAACTGAGGAGAAATTCTTTAATTCATGATGTAAGGCAATGAATGCCAAGATGTGGATGTAGGAATTGGCACTAATCGAGCAAAACCCACTCCTATGAACCCCAAGAGGTAAACGACAAAGGTATGGAGGGTAAAGTAACCCTTTTCCGAAAAAAGTCGACTGCACGGCGACCCAACCGTCTGTGAGTTAGAGATTCTTATGGAGATATATGTCGTGAACTGATAACGAGTCCGAGGATACGATCTCGCATTCCGTGATTTTGGTGAGGGATGTTGGCATGGGAAACTGCTCCCCGCCCTGAAAAAGTCGTAAGGTGGTATGGGCGGATCAGGGGTGATTTCCCATGCCTGGCCAAGATTGGGGTTTGGAACTCAACCTCTTGGTTAGGGTTCGATTGGGGAGACGCAGACTAACAGAGTCACGCCAAGGGGAGAATTTTGGCTAGAGTTCACAATACCATTGTTGGGATTTCAGAGAACAAAGGAAGAAGTTCAAGCAGAGGAGAAGAAATATCAAAGGTTCAAATTTCAAATCGCGGTGTAAAACCGCCGTAATTGGTAAAGTTTATCTTTATATCGATTTGCCATACTGCAGAATCGGAAGGAGGCACATTTAATTCACA
This sequence comes from Panax quinquefolius, assembly GCA_020205615.1. Classification (NCBI taxonomy): domain Eukaryota; kingdom Viridiplantae; phylum Streptophyta; class Magnoliopsida; order Apiales; family Araliaceae; genus Panax; species Panax quinquefolius. The sequence continues at coordinate 74,907,260 of CM035172.1, forward strand.
AAGAATGATGGTGAATCGAAGAGGTTTCGTCCTGCTTGGGTCTAAATATCTTCACCGAATGGACTTATGTCTATCGGGCCTCCCGCTTCTATTTCGATATCAATTGGACCGATTTTGTCGGGCTTTGGTGAGTTTCACTTTGACCTCATGATTTATCATAATTCATTATATCATGGTCCTATATCGCTTATAGTCTTTCATTAAACACCTGCTTAATAAAAGACTCAGGAGCAATGTCGGGCCATAATCCTTTTCCTTATCGGGGCTGCACTTAATGGGCTCCTCCTCGATTATGTTATTCTTTCCCGATTGGTCCAATGATTCGGGGCCCAATTACTTGATTATTTCGCTGGGTCCTTTCTTGCTGATCCTATTGCTTGGGTCATTTCGTTATTCGGGGCTTAGTCATCAATCGCCCATTATACAAATCGTCACTTAACCCAATTTTTAACCCAGAATCATTATGCCAAATAATAGTCGATTACTATGTTCCGCCACCTTTCTCGCACGGCATTAATGAGGATGTGACTCGATTGATCCATGGTGGTAAAAGAGTGGTAAAAAGTGAGAAGAAGTTACATACTTTCTAATAAAATGACCGGAGTTGGGGAAAAGGTGTCGAGGATGCGGTACTCAGAACCCGGATCGAGACGACGGGGCTAAGATCACAAAAGAGGGTAAGAATAAAAACATTATACACATTCATATATTATTATTCTCTCGCATATTAGACATTATTTTTCTCCATTGTTAACCTCAGGATCGCCGATAATTTCCGACGCCCCCAAAATTAGGTATACATCACCCATCTTGGGTAGTCGGCTATATGGTATGTAATTTAAATACAACTTACTAATATAACTGCTGTACAATACGACAAAAAACTATAAGTTTGAATACAAATATTGTCTACTGTAGATCATACAAACTCAAAAGGAGTCCTCATTATAATTATTATCACACTATTTCACGTAATAAGTGAGGACTACTAATGCTATCCTCTCGACCATTACTCCGCTCCCCGACTCGTCTCAAATTTATATTCTCATTTCTCAAGAGAATAAAGGAAAGAAAGTGGTGAGCTCAACTAGCTCAAGAAGAAATATTACGACTAAGATAATGCGTAATAAATTATCATTAGCTCACAACAAAGGTTAAACCGAGCAAAATATAAATTAACATCAAGTTTAACTACAACGGAACCAAAGAATCCATTAAAAGAGTCAAGAGAAAATAAAATCTATTATCTTTTATGATTTAAAAGGTTTTTCATCATCAAGTATAGTTAGACTCGCCTTTAATAAATATTTCACATCATCGAATCACCCTCGCACTACGCCAAGGATATTCTTTAAGATTCACGACCACAATTATTCACGACCACGGCCAAGAATATTTCAGTGGTATTCATTAATGGTCATGATCATGCCAACAATCGGTCCATCAATGCACTACTGGCCATCGAGAATTTTTACCACATCATTTGTAACATTACTGGCCATGATTAATCAATAGTCTCTCGGTCATAATCATACCAAGTCCATCTACGCACTACAAAGCCACAGATGACTTTCAACATAATATAAACATGAGGATGATGACAATGATATAAGAATTCAATAAAACAAGTTCAAGAATTAATTTATCTAGAACCAATAACATCCAAATCACAACACGACATCGTTAGTAGAAAGTAAAATTCAAGAATATCGAGAAGAATATTTCCATGAAAGGATATCGACGAAGCCGCAAATATCAAGGATATTCCACTAATTTCATGGAGTATAGAAGTCAAAATTTTAACCAACCGGGTATAATAAAGAATGGAATAACAAAAGAAATCAAGTGAAACGACAATGGTTCTGACGACACCGTAATATTAAACGGCAAGTGGTTCGACATCCGTAAAGGTAATTACTATTTATTTAAGGTAATTACTATTCACAAAGGTAATTACTATCGACGAAGAGACTCTTAGATGATGACATATGGCCCCCATAAAAATAATCAAACTTACCACAAACGCCCTCATAACCGACTCTTTATATACATCGTTGATCGAATAAATATTACCACAAATCATTTTATTTTTAATCAACACATATTTAATCTTTCAACAATTATTAATCATTTATAACTTGTCGCCTCAATTATTGATTTAATACTATAACATATTATACGTATGATATCGCGGACAATAATTTAATCAATAATATAAGAGCTATGATGCAAAGAATTATCGTAGCAATAATCGAGCATACCGAAAGTTGACTTCTCACGTAAAGATCAATAATCAATATCGTGCTACTATACAACCACGCCAGACATCGTATTTTTTACTAACGGTAGTTCAACAGCTTTTAATTCTGTGAACACTCCGCCGTTATTTTTATAGAAAGATAATTTTGTCATTTTTAACTACGCATAATACTTCCATTGTGGGGTCCACTAACGATCGAACCGTCGCATTTAATATTCCCCGACAAAAAAGAATATTCCCCACCAAACGTAATATTTTATAACAACTGCTTACTTTGCAAAATTTATAAATATTACCCACAACTATAACATTATATCAAATTTATTCCATAATATTCAAAAATAATATTTATAGAAAATTCATCTTTATTTATAAAAGTTGGGGTCTTACAACCTCCCTTCTTATGAAATTCATTTCTAAAATTAGGGTACGCGACTCGTATGTCAAGAGGTAAGGATACCTTGATTTCATTTCGATTCTAACTCCCAAGTCATTTCCTCAACATCGTGGTTCCTCCACAAAATTTCGACTTGAGGTATAACCTCGAGCGTAGAATATGTTCCTTTTATCCAAGATTTGAACAGAACCTCTTCATATGTCAAATCTTTTCGCTATTTCGTCCGGGCTCTAACTCAATAATGTGGTTCGGTCTTTCACATATTTACGTAATATGGATACGTGAAAACATTATTATGAACACGAGACATACTTCAAGCAGTAAAGTCGAAGTCCATATAGCCACAGCCCTATTCGATCGAGGATTAAAATGGACCGATGAATCGAGGATCGAGTTTTCCTCTCTTCCAAATCTCAGAACTTCTTTCCATGGAGAATCCTTAACAACACACGATCTCCTATATCAATTCCACGCCCTTTCAACCGAAGATCAACATAACTCTTTGTCAATTTTGTGAGGTTTTTATACGCTATCTGGATCGCTTCAATCTTTTCCGTAGTCATACATACCAATTCCTGGCCCCAACAACGCTGTTTCACCCACCTCATCCCAAAGATACCGAGAATCTACACTTTTTTCCATACAACGCTCGAACGGAGCCATGCTAATATTTTTCGATAACCTGCTGTCAGTAGGAAAACTCCACCAACGGTAAAGAACTTGTCCCAACTTCCTTGAAATCAAGGACACGTAGTCTTAATAGATCTTCAAGAGTTTCAATAGTTTTCTTCCCACCGCCTATCCGTCCGAGGATGATACGCCGAAGCTAAATCGTAAGTCTGCGGCTCATAGCTTTTTGCAACCAACCCAAAATCGCGGAAGTGAATTCGGGTCTCGATCGTAAACTATGGATACCAAAGATACCATGCGCCTTTACAATCTCATTTATGTACATAATGAAAGCAAGACGTTCATGTATAAGTCAGACGTAAGAAATGAGCATACTTGGTCAATCTATCAACAATGACCCAAATCGCATCTACGCCTTGAGAAACCTTAGGGAAGACCCCAGAACGTAAATCCTCGTAATGTGTTCCCACCTCCATTCTAGAATTTCAAGTGGTTGTAATGACCTTTTGGTACTTGATGCTCCACTTAACTCGCTGGACAAGTTGTAGACACCTGAGATAAACAAACCTATCTCTCTCTCTTCATATTGCTTCCACCAAAATGTATGACTAATATCATGATACATTTTGGTACTCCTGTGATGGATTGCAAATGGTGTGTCAGGCGCCCCATCATGATATTATACTTTAAATCGTGGTCGTTAGAACACAAAGTCCGGAGTCGACTCAAAGTATTCCTTCTTCATCGATCGATTTGCTTCTAGATAAAGACCTTCTTGCACTTTCTTCCTCATACGCATCACCAAGGTCCGTGAGCTCGAGCAGCCTTTAACTTTATCGATTAAAAGTCGATTCTACTCAGATACCGCTATCATCACACGCGTCCTGTAGTCTTTAACTCCATCTCCATCCTTCGCAGTAAGTCACACAAATGGGCATTTCATACGGGATAATATCGCACTGCATTGCAGATATGATCTTCTACTCAACGCGCCGCCTACCACGCTCGCTTCCGTGATGGTATTCGATGGTACGATCATAATCTTTCAACAGCCTCAAGCCAACGCCGCTGTCGCATGTCGAAGTTCCTTTTGAGTGAAGAAATATTTGAGGCTTTTTACGATCCAGAAGATCTCCACTTTCTCCCATACAAGTAATGCTCCAAATTTTATGTGAAGACAACAAATGCTAACTCTAGATCACGAAAGTAGGATAATTCCTCTCATATTCTTTAGTTGTCGCGAGGCATAAAGCTATAACTTTTCATGTTGTATGAGAACACATCCCAACCCTCTTCGCCTCAAGATCACCAGAGATGACAAATCCTCTCGAGCCTGATGGTATCACGTAATCAGGCCAAATAAGTCTCCTCGAAGTTCTTGAAAACTCTTCTCACATTCTTCGCCCAACCCAACTTTTGTATCTTTCCGAGTCACTGAATAATGGAGAAGCGATTCGAGAAAATCCTTCCATTTAATCTCCGATAATAACCACTAAACCGAGAAAGCAACGATTTCGGCCATCGATTAGTTGTTCCCCATTGAATAGCTTCAATCTTTGCTGGGTCAACAGATATTCCATGATTGATACCACGCGTGCTCAAGGAACGCTACTTCAAGCTTAACTCGATTTCTTCAACTCGGCATAAAGTTTATATTCACTTAAGCTTTTGGAGTGTTAAATTTCAAGTGTCGCTTTCATGATCTTCACTAGCTTTTGAATAAATAAGGATGTCATCAATAAAGATCTACCACAAAGTGATCCAAATATTCCTCAATACTTTGCTCATCATATCCATGAAGGCAAGTTAGGAGCATTAGTCAATCCAAAGGATACGACTAGGAATTCATAATGCCCGTATCGAAGTTCCGAAAAGCCTTCTTCGAATGTCACGTTCTAATCTTCAATTGGTGATATCCTAACGTAAGATCAATCTTGAAAAGAATTTGGCTCATGAATCGGGTCAAACAGTCATCAATACGCCGCAATGGATACCTATTTTGATGGTGACATGATTCAACTCCCGATAATCAATACAAAGTCGCGATATTCCCATCTTTCTTCTTCACGTATTGTAACAGAGCACCCTAAAGGAGAAGTACTCAGACTAATAAAGCCAATGGTCTAAAAATTCCAGTAGTTGTGTTTTAACTCCCAAGTCTCAATCAGAGCCATTCGACATGGGTTCGAAATAGGTTTTGTACTTCGGTCTAAGGTCGACATACAAAATTTAATTTCACGCCTGGGTAGGCTGTAAAGTTCTTCTGTGAATACGCCAAGAAATTTATTAACAATAGAAATATCGCTCAAAACCCATTTATTTTTGTTTAAATGCGACATGAGCTAAGAAAGTTTCGACATCCGCTTTTCAATAAACTAATAGCCTTTATGGCTCGGTGAGATGATCGTGATGCCGATTTTTAATGGTTTGGTCGTCAATTCGCAAGATAATAGGTTTGTTAGGAATATGAAAGCTAACAACCTTACGAAACAATCAATTTTTGTATGATAAGAAGCTAACCAATCAATCCCTCGTAATCACGCCAAATGTAAGTATTTTTAATGAAATAAGATCGACAGTGTAACGCGTAGGTACCGATTTGAACCAAACAAGAATTATAAATGCTGGATGTAATGAAGGTTTCTCCCAACCGAGTTTCCATAGATAAGTCAAAGTCTAATTTCTCCTGAGTCAAATTTAATCGATGTCAGCCGCAAGAGAGAAATAAAAGAATGGTAGAACCCAGATCAAATAAAGTATGGAGACTTCATTGTAGTTTATGATAAGCTTACCCGTGATGACCTCATTCGTTCCTCGCTTCTTCCGAGGTCACAACAAACGCCTCCTCAGACCACGGCTTTTGACTTTTCGGGACTTCGCCGGTGTTTCCATCCTATGGAATTTGTCTTTGTGAAAACATAAAATCGAAGCTAAGCCGACCTTCTTCCACAATTATAACACGCTTTGACTAGCACGGCTAGCTTTTGGATCGATGTGTCCCTCTCCTCCGATTTGAAAGATATGATAGGTGGTTTTTCCTTCCTTAACAACGGTACCGCCACGCCGACGCTTTCCATCATCATTAATCTCCTTTTCAAATGTCCATTCTATTGTTTTGGGCCTCGACACCACCAAGTGGTTACCATATCCGCCCCGCTGATTCTCCACGCTATTGTTGTCACCGCTCGATGACTACTCGCCGGTATTATAATTTTGTTTTACGCTTCTTTAGTCAAGGCTGACTCCATTATCGCTACTTCCACTAATCGAGCCTTATTTATAACATCCTAATACAAACACGCTTTATGAAATAAGATGTCGACGATTCTCGCTTCAAACCTCTTAAAAACATTCGCTACCATTTCTCTTCATTATCCACTAAGTGGACGTTGAACCGGATAACTCCGCAAATTTTGCCTCGTATCAGCGACATTACCTGGCCATTCATTTTGTTCCAACTTGATAAACTCCACCTCCTTTATGTGGGCGTAATACTTCTTGAAAGTATTAATCGCTGAACAGCCTCCCTGAACTTCTCCTCAAGATATCTTCAAGACATCAAAGTTGAGTACGCTTTGCCATCGATTCCCACCAAGACCGCCTCCGCCAGCAAAGATAAAGGCGGCAAGTGGAACCTTTTATCTTCTGAGCATCCCAAGACATCGATATCTTCGTAATCGCTTATCCATGCTTCCGCCAAGTGGTTTTGGCTTCTCCCTTAAACTCCCGGTGGTCCCAGCCCTTGAACTGCTTAATGCATGATCGCCTCGAGAGTTTTCCGTGTTTCCACCTACGCTTGGACAATGTGAGTCGCCTCGTCAGCCTGGCTGCATTAATCGTGATAAAGCCTCTAAACATTTGATCATTCATCATTTGGTCGGTTGTTGCTTGTCAGATGAGGATTGTCATTTTCCGATGCACATTATCCTCGATATCGATATGTGGTGAATCAACCATCGCTGGCTCCATCATATTCTCCACATTCTTAGATGTCATTTTCTTTATCGCCACAAAAATGTAAGGTTAATCGATATGTAACATATTATCCTATATTCTAACCCGACCAATAAAAATAAGCACATAAACTTAGGTAGGTCATACTAACGTAAGGTATTCCCTGCCTCCTCCTCAAGACTATTCTCACATCTTAGCCAGGATCATATCCCTAAGCTTTTGATACTGACCCGCGACGCTTCCTAAAATTAGGTATACATCACCCATCTTGGTAGTCGATACATGGTACGTAATTCTAAATACAACTTACTAATATAATCGCCTGTTCAATAATTTATATAAACCGCGGAGTTTCAATACGATATTGTCTACTAGATATTATACAAACCAAAAAGGGAGTCTCATTACAATTATTATCACACCATTTCACATAATAGTGAGGACTACTAATGCTATCCTTCCGACCATTATCTGCGCCTCTACTCGTCCCCAACTATGTTCTCATTTCGCTCGGGCATGTTGAAAGAAAGGGTGAGCTCAACTAGCCCAAGAAGAAATATTATGACTAAGATAATGCGTAATAAATTATCAATAGCCTTCAACAAGTTAAACCGATAAAATATAATGAACATCAAGTTTAACTGGCACGATGAAAGTAAAGCTAATCCATTAAAAAGTCAAGAGAAAATAAAATCTATTATCTTTATGATTTAAAAGGTTTTTTCATCATCGTTATAGTCAGACTCAACTTTAATAAATATTCCACATCATCGAATCACCCCGCACTACATACACAAGGATATTCTTTAAGATTTACGTACCACAATTATTCACGCACTACTGCCGCTAATATTTGCAGTATTCATTAATGGTCATGATCATGCCAACAATCGTCCATCAATGCACTACGGGCCATCCGAGGATTTTTACCACATCATTTGTAACATTACTACCAATGACACCAATCAGTCACTCTCGTCATAATCATACCAAGTCCATCTACGCACTACGAGCCATGCCATGACTTTCAACATACATACAAATATGAGGATGATGATAATGATATAAGAATTCAATAAAACAAGTTCAAGAATTGATTTTATCTTAGAACCAATAACATCCAAACTGGCCAACATGATAATCGCTTTGAAAGAAAAAATTCAAGAATATCGAGAAGAATATTTCCATGAATGGATACTGATTTAAGCTGCAAATATCAAGGATATTCCACTAATTTCATGGAGTATAAAGTCAAAGTTTTAACCAACCGGGTATAAGTAAAGAATGGAATAACAAAAGAAATCACCATGCACGCGATGTAGATCGCATAAAGGTGTTATTCCAATGTAATAAATAATCT